>PVJL010000134.1:0-220175 GCA_004026885.1 Lyroderma lyra
CCCCAGAAGGGGGATTGCTGGGTCAAATGGTAGCTCCATTCCCAATTTTCTGAGGAACCTCCACACTGCCTTCCACAGTGGTTGTACCAGTTTGCACTCCCACCAGCAGTGTACCAGAGTTCCTTTTTCTCCACATCCTCTCCAGCACTTGTTATTCCTTGTCTTGTTGATAATAGCCATTCTCACAGGTGTGAGGTGAGCACTTATTTTTATTTTATTTTTTTATCTAATTATTTGCTAGATCATGTGCTAAGCCCTTTACTCACATTATTTCACAACTATCCTAGGGAGTAGGTCTTAGTATCTCCATTATTCAAACAAGGAAACTTGAGACTTGAGACATCAGGCAAATATGGCATGACTAGTCAGTGGAAGAACTAGGAAGAATGGTTAGTTGTAGGCAAGGCTACCCTGGTAGGCTTCCTGGATGAGGCTAGTGAGAAGCATAGTTTTAGAGAAAGAGAAGGGCAGGGGCAACTGTGACACTTTTGGCTGTAGGATCTAGCAAGTGAGGTGAGTTCAGCATCCTCTTGTTATTCTCCCAAATTCTCCAGGTCCTTCCTGTCATTTGATTTGTCTTCCCTAATTCTTTCAGAAGGATGAGCTAGGCAGGCAGGCAACTTGCAGGGGCCAAATATGTGGCTCTCCTTTATTCATTACACTTAATTTCATAGAAACCTCTGGAGGCTTGAGTCCAGGGTCCCATGGTTTCCCTTACCTCCACCCCCTAGTTATTGAGGGACCTTGAGAGAGGCCTGCTCTTCTCTGGGCTCAGTTATTTCCTCTGCACATTGAGAATGTTGTTGATCTCTCAGAGCCCTTCCACTTGTGACAGTGTCCCCAGAGGCAGCTAATGGTGAGGGAGTGAAGCTTTCTCAGGAATGTCAGAACACCAAGCACCGGATCCTGGGCCCACAGGGCAATGAGATGTCTTCTGAATGAAGTTTTCAAATAGCTGAGGCTGGCCTTCGTAAACCCTCAAACTGTGTTTTACATCCGTAACTGAAGATGGAACTCTTTTCTAAGATGTGTTGTGCTTTTTGTTTGTTATTAAACAGAGCATCCCAAATACAAATATCTATTATCTTTTTATTTATCACCCAGCCCATTTTTGTACTGTAAAATTCTCAGATATATTTAGTAAGTTACATAAAGATGCATTCCTTTACACTAAATGGCCCCTGGATAGTATTTTCAAGAAATCTTACATCTGATTTCTGTGAGTTTTCAGTCTCTATAATATGATATATTACCTCTTGTCATTGTCTGTGTGCTGTCACTATTAACTCCTCATATGTATTAATTTCTGGTTTCAAATATGCTCTGAATTAGGAAACCAGATTCCCATTTTTTTGTTTGGGCGTAAGAGGAGGTAGGATTAGAAAGTGAGCCCAGCATACCCTATGAATAAAGTGAGGTCTGGAGATGAACGTTGGACACCCACGTCAGCTCTTCTTCGCTTGTTTTTGGGTTCTTAGCTGTGTTGCATGTAATCAGGATTGACTAGAAAGTAAACTTTAGGGATGTTTCTTCATTTGGGCATACAAATGCCAAATGGCTCTGTCATTTATTCCTTTTCCAACAGGTCAGTTTGCCAGTAAGCTAAGGAAATATAATGCTTTTCATCTTTTTCTGCTGGATTTTGCAGAAATGAACAGGTTACTCTATGGACAAGTGTCCACAAAGAAAAGAAGGGTATCCTCCTCTGTAACAGTACCTGTGGCTGGAAGTGCTCAATTTTGTAGGTTTTGGCTTTTTCTTGCTTTGTTAGTTGCTAATTGATTTAATGGACCTCATCTTCTAAAACCTCTGGGTCATTGTCAAGCCCAAGAACACAGCAGACATCTCATTTCCAAATTCATTTCTTCCTTGAATGACATTGCAGGGGGCGGGGGAGTCTAAACAGGTTAAGTTGTGAGTATCATTTATATTCATTAGTGCTAATTATTATGTACATGCAGCCAGAGGCTAAAACACATCTTTTATAAATGGAAAGAGTGCATCAATAAATGGCTGCTTCATATTATGTTGACTGTGGTTTCTCTTTTCTTTCTCTTTATTTCCCAGCCTGATATGATTCCATGTACCACCCTCCCCCATTAGGAAACTTGGTCAGTGTTTTTCCTGTCCAATTTCTTTTTGATAGGAGGAGAGGAAGGGTAGAATATGATCACTGATTTCTCTGGTGTCTATTAACCTTTCCCCCACTTCTTTTGGTCTCATTATTTATGCTACCAGTACTTTCCATGTTATCAGAATTATGTTGGAAGATGACCTGATAAATTCTACTCTCTTGATCACAGGTTTCAGTGTTGGTGAGGGTAAGCCTGGCCAGCCACTGCCCAAGTGGCACTTAGCAGGAGTTCTTCAACTCGCATAGGGTGGCTGGGCCACCAGTAGCAACAAGGTTCAGTAGCCCTTTCCATCCAACCATTGGCAAATGACAGTTTAGCCTTTTCTACTTTGCAAAGATGTACTTAGTAAAGGAACAACATGCCAGAGGAAAGGAGTCAACTTTCTAGCATACCCCTTGTAAAAGGTTGCCAACCTCTAATCTAATGCCATGGTTTATTTACTGCTCTTGTCACCTTTCCAAAGTGCTGTGAACCCCACGGGCTTGTGTCTGCACCTCAGGGGGCAGGTCTTCACCTTGGAGTGGTCTCTTATTTCTACTTGCATTTTTGTTCAACATGGATCTTTGAGTACAAAAGTCTGATGTATTTCTTTCAAAATGTAGATATCATGGTGGTGGTTAAATATGAAATGTGAAAAAAAATTGTTAAAGCATATGAAGCCCCTCTGCATTCCTTGAACGTAAAAATCATTAGCTACTAACAGCAGCACATTTTCGTTTATGGGTTTGCTTTCAGTTTCTTGGTCCAATTGTAGTATCAAAATTAAAAGTTCCATTTTCCTCCACAGTGGAGCCAGTTATTAGAACTTGGTATATTAAACTGTGGAAGCACTAGATTTTAATGGTATCTACAATAGACGCAGTTCCAGCACACAAACTGAGACACAGACAGAAAATGGGAGATTCTCAACGAATTCCTCAGAGTAAATTAAAAGGTGCATCTGCATTTACAATGGTAAGATCAGTAGAACAAAAATACATCTCAGGGTCATTTAAAGCAATGGTGAGTTTAAGAAAAAGCTATTAAAGAGTACTTAATTGTGTCTTTTTAGGTTTATCTATATTTATAAAGAGCGATTTTTCAATTAACATACATTGGTGTAATTCATTGAACCTGTCGGCAGAGGTTAGGGATGATTTATCCTCCCACTTTCTTCCAATGCATATCTTTGCACATGCAAGCATTAGTTTAAGAAGTTTATGATTTGGAGAAGATAGATAAGTCTACCTAGGCAGAGTGCCAAGCACAGGCTATATGGGAGCCACGATTGAAGCAGATCCTGGATAGGGATGGTGTCAGAGCAAGGGTGACCCAGCTACTGGGTTGACAGTTAAGGGATGTGGGCCTGCAGCCTGGGGTTTTTGAGCAGCAAGTTGTGACCATGCAGGATCAGTTCTGGTTTTGATATTGACAAGCTATGGCACCTTGAGCTTGGACACCAACTTCTCCAGGCCAAAGTTTTTTCATTTATATTATACCATGGGAATAACAAAGTTTGCTCTATGGTGATTATGTAAAGGCTGTGAGATAAAGAAATAGAATTCCTGTTAGAATAAACAGTGCCTCCTGATCAAATAGTACAACAAAATGGCTCAAGTTCTTGCAAAACCAGCCCAGTTTCCTTTTTTATTTTTTAGATATTAAAATGTAAAATAAGAAACTAAAAGACTATGGGTAACACTATGTTGTACTAATATATAAATTTAAGTCTTATGATGATAAAGGTAAATCATGTGGCAATAGCACAGATGGGGCTTTTTGGGGTCTCAGGGATGAAATTCATTGCCAAGCGGCTACCTGTCATGGAAACAGAAACAAGCTAACAAATTTTCAAAAACATTTATTTTCACTGCTTGCCACTTTCCTCACTCTCAGAAACACAGTCATGGAGGTCAATGACTCCCGCTAAATCCAGGTTAAGTATATATTGGTTCAAACAGCATAGGCTGTGTCTTGATTTTTAAAGTATTTGCCACAGAATGAGTTCTGCAAAGCACAATAAGGAGCTGAGAAAGTTGCATTCTACTTTTCGTTTCTGTGGCTTCCAAGTTCTCACTGTGGCTACTAGAGGCTCTGAATTTTGAGACCTTCCTGGTTCCTTTTCCTAGCAACCATTTTTATTTTCTTCCTTTCAGCCAAGTTTTATTGAAAGTCTAGCAAATGTTCCAAATAAATGCTTCATTGGGAGTAGAAGCAGTTTATGCCACTGTATTAAAGTGACCGTTCCAAGTTGGCTAGCACGAACACTGAATAAACACATATTGATATTATAGAACAAAATAATATATTAGCACATTGCTCATTTGTGCTCCAATAGTCACCCTGATACTATTCGTCATGTGGGGAGTGACAAACACAATTACACCCGAGTGCTAATAGAGTGGAAGGGCAAAACTGCCTGACCTCGGCATCCTGGGTCGATTTAAATGTTTGATGTCTCATTGAATTAGTATCACAGTGTGAAAGACAAAGCTCAAACTAATGGAAATGAGCCTGGACATGCAATACTGCTGATTGGGCTGACATAATTAGAATAATATTCTGCACAGAGCTAATAACAAGCCGAAGAAATAAATAACCAAGAGATAACCTAATTGCCGCATACTAAAACGTTCTTTTGAATATGCTAAGGTTAGCATTTTCTATTTACTTATGAAACACACTAGTACCCTTAAAAAAATGTGGTGAGTGTGGCAGAGGGGATGGTTACCAAAATACACGGCCCTCTGGAAGGCCCAGCCCCTCTAAGATCGTTCCTGCTAGCTGTTCACCAAGAATCCTCTTTGTGGGCCTACTCTGTGTCAACCCGCTTATCTGGGAGAGTGAGACGGTGACAGTGTGAACAAGACACACACTTTGTACCGCAGGAGCTTACGGCCTGTGGGAGTGATGATGTGTACACAAAACCAGCACGAGGGGAGGAGGTCAGTGCGAGAAGGCAGACCTGAAGAATGTTAAGAAAATTCTGCTGAAGGAGACTTCCCTCTCAACAGATGTGCAAATTCTGTGGCCTGGAGACTGCAATAGAAAGTACAATAATTTACTGGGGTAGTACTTTGCTTTCTTACTCAGATACCTGAGGAAGTTTCCAAATTATCATGCATTCCAGTATCCCAAGGAAGAAAAGGCAATACCGGCTTGGTATGCCAATCTTTGCTTATGTTTGAGAAGTACTAATAACAATCTCTTATGTATGTGTGTGTTTGTGTTTTACCCTTTTCACCTATGTTGCTGTACTCACCTCCTACAAGTTCTAAGGCAAAGAGGTACACTCTGTTTACCTTATTGTAAGCATCCAAAGGGGAGTGGGGAAGTAGAGGAAAACTCTCAGAAGTGGAATATTCAGGCTTTGTGGAAATGAGAGCTCACATTTATTTTGGTTTCACTGCTGTATCCCCAGTGCTGAGCATGCTGGTACATAACAGGTGCTGAATAAATATTTGTTGAATGGATGCTTATGTGCTTAACCTTGGTTATCTCATTTAAACCTCCCAGCAATCTGGAGGTGGGAGCAATTCATAGCTCTGTTTTACACATAATGCAGTCAGGGCTTGGAGAGGTTAAGTGACTTGCCGCTTGGTCACATAGCTAAGAATTGGTGGGCCCCCTTCTGACCCAGAGCTTGTGGTGGCAGTGAGTGTAGATTCTTCTGAGGAATGTGGTTATGAAAAAAAAGAGCAGAAATCTGGTTGTAGGTTGAGCTGGAGACAGGGCCTTGAGTCAGGGTTGCTAGCAGGGATTTCTAAAACAGGAAGCAACTGTGGAGAAGGAATTGTTGAGCCCCATGGACAGTGAGAAGCAGGGCTGGTTAACTTCCTGCCTTTAACAAACAGAAAAGCTGAGATTTTAAAAAATTAAGTGACCACCCAACTACCAAGTGGCAAAATAGGACTAAAACATTAGGATTTCTGAGACTTATTATCTCAGCATCATTTGCACATTCTTGGCTTGTACACCACCAAGTTTCAAGTTAGTTTTTAGTAATATTTCCACATAAAATGAGCAGGCAGCATAGAATAGTAAAAAGACTATAGATTGAGGAGTTCAGAATTACGTGTCCTGGTCTCAACTTTGCCATTAATTAGCTGTATGGCCTTAGGTTCATCCCTTCACCTTTCTAGGCCAATCTCAGCCAGCTTTAAGATCCTAGTGACTTATGGAATACTTTTAAGTTATCTGCTGTTTCAAATGTCCCCCAGTCCAGATCCTTGTGATTATAAAGCTAATGAGGAGTGGTTTCTGTGAAATCTCCTAAGTCCCTTCACAGTGTTTCTCAAAGTCTTTTCGTCAATGAACCACCATAAACTAAATCACCTAGACCACTATTTTTACAGTGGAGGCATCCTGTAAGTACTGTGCCAAAGAGAAGAGGTAAACTAGCATAGACTTTTGTGAGAATGTGATGGATAATACAGTAGACTCTTAATTAATTGGCACCCATGGGGATTGGTAGTTGCTAGATAAATGTAAGTAGACTCTCTGTTAACTGGAACTCAAACAACCAGCAAAAACTTTTGCCGGTTAATGGAGAGTCTACTGTATGTAGTTTGTGAAATACTAAGTGAAAACTGTTCACGCCCAATTCCTATTTCAGGTTTAATTTACTAATTGATTTGTTGAAAATAAACCCAGGTGTCGTGTCACTATTTGCACAGACATTGTAAGAGGTCCTCCAGACAGTAGCTTCCTGGTAGGTTTTAGACCTACAAGCCATGTAATATGAAGAAGAGAGGCATTTATGGCTGGAGTTTTTCTGGACAGTGCTCGTATTTTAAGAGCCATGGCCCAAGGTGAGACATCATAAAGACGTTCTTTAAATCCTGCGGTAAAAGTTGCTTCATGTAAAAGAGGATAATGATGATGATGATGGGAAAGATTTTTTTATTAAACAGACATGGGCTGCTAATATTTTGGTTAATTCAGTTTTTTATTATGTATTAAAAACAGCTAAGCAGTTGAGTTCTTGTACAGTGGAACTTGAAGTGGTGAGTTCATTTATGTTGAATTTCAAAATATGACACTACACCTATAAGGTCCAGGGCAATGGGTTGGCTATAGTCAAGTCCTCTAAGTCAAAAGAACCTTGGGGGTCCCATGTCTGGATAGTCTTTTTTTTTTATTAAAACAGTAGCAAAAATGTCCAAGACTGGGTATTTTCTCCTATGCTTATAATTATTGATATTGTGGTAGTTCAGACTCTTATCATTTCTTGCCTGGGTTGTGCTCATAGCTCCCTAACTAGACAAGAAAAGGAAACTTTCTTGTCTAGTTAGAAAGCTATGAACATAATCCAGATAAGAAATGATTTCCATGGGGCTACCAAGGCTAATTCTGAAAAGGAAAGCCAGGTGTTACAGAGAGCTCTTTGGTGTCATATCCTTTAGAGGCTGCCATTATTCTCAGGATTAGTCTAACCTTAGATGAGAAGCAGGGTCATCTTGGACTGGGCTCAGTACCCTTCACTGTTATCTCTTAATTGTTCTCCTCTGCATCATTTGCTTTAATTTAATGCCTGGAATCCCTGAGTAAACCATTGTTTACTCCCATCCCCAGATCTGTGTCTGCACTGTTTCCCCATCAAGAAAGATTTTCCTTTTATTTTCTCCTTGATTTCCTCCTCTTGGTCCTTCAAGACTCAACCCAATAGTCACTTTCTCCAAGAAGGTGGATCAGATCTCAGAAACCCCTCTGAGTTCCTCTCTAAAGGAACTGGAATTATGATTGGCTGTTAGAGGTCCGTTTTTCCCATGGGGTCAGAGTACAAGTGTAGACAGCAGACTCTAGAGCCAGGCAGCCTGTGTAGAAGTTCACCTCTTCCACTTACTGGACATGTCCTCAGGTAAAGTTACTTCACCAGTCTGTCCTTCTGTTTCTTCATCTTTGAGACAAGGATAATGATGGAACTTATTTCCTGTGGCTGTTGTGAGAGTTATATGCATAAAATTCTTGAAATAGTGCCTGACAAATAGCATGTGCTGTATCAGTATTGGCCATTACTGTTAGTGGTAGTCATGATAGTAATAGATGTCAAATAATTTAGAACAGTGCCTGGCACATAGTAACTGCTAAACAATTGTTAGTGGTGATGATGATAAGGAGGAGGAGGGGGATTGGCTCCACAGGGCAAGGTGACTTGGAAGCCTTGTGGTAAAGGGTAAGGACTCAGAATACAGATGTTTGAGGTGTCATTGAGACATGACCCTAGGAGATTGAGTAGTAAGGCAGTTTGGAGAAAGGCAGTTTATTCCCTGCACTCTTGGCTCAGCTGCCCAGAATCTCAGCTCAGGATAGTTATTGCTGCTTTGGTCTTGCCCTGCACATTCTTCTTGGCAAGTAGCAGAGTTCAAGATCTGTGAGATGGCAGCAACAAATGTGCTTCATGGCTGACTGGTTGGTCTTGGCAGTGACTGAGAAAGTCAATATTTGAAAAGCAAATTTATTCCCTTTGGCAAGAAGTAATGTCAGTGATAGGCTGGAAGAAACCTGCTCTTTGTGAAATGAAAGATGTTCTAAATGTAAAATCGTTCACAGAATTAAACTTTGCGAATGCCTGTTTCCCATGTTGCTCTGGAACTCACTAACCAGTCCTGGAACTTGGGATGTCTGAGCACATGGCCTTCAAAATGAGAAAGGCTCAGACTTGCCATGAGTCCCTGTGCTTTTTTACAGGTGAGGTTGCTTTGTTTTTGTTGGCTTCTTACATGAAACAGAGAGTTTTTTTAAAAACGCTCACGTAATGTTAATCCTTAAAACACAATTGCAAGGTGTATGTTATAGTACCCACTTACGGATGAAACAGTGTCTCAGGTTATTAGGTAACTTGCATACAGCTGTGACTAGAAGATGATCTAACCAAGATTTGAATATACCTCTGGCCCCAAAGTCAAGAGCTGCCACTTAAAACAAGGGGAAGACAATTGCACGCCATTCTGAGAAAGCCCTTGCAGAGGTCCTAGATTCAGCATCCAACCAAAATGCCATGTTAAAAAAGGTCTAAAAGCATGTTTTTACCTTTTTATTTAAGTATTCCAAAACCACAGAAATTTTCCTGATGCTTGATTCTCCTGTAAGCTTGCACACCCCAGTGAGGTAGCCACTGTCAGCCATGTCAGGATGATCTGGAGTGTGTGTAGAAATGGTGGGACTTAGAACCCTGGTGTTCTGTCTGTTTTTAAAATAAGGAAGAGCCTCTGGCATGTATGAATTGTCCCTCTTGTGATGCCACCAATCCACATTTGCTCCATCGACCACCTTTACTTTCTGATTGGGCATGATCTCTAGTAAGAGGCAAAAGATATGAAAGACATGACCATGGTCCTTGAGGAATTTGCATTTTAATGAGGGGGTGGATGACAATAGAGGGGTATGTACAGAAATGCAAGTAATAGAAACATGGACACATGTATATATGCCAACAGTAGAGGTGTACTTAAAGGGATTCCTGGCATGACTGAGTTTAAAGTGAGTGAGTGAGTAAGTGTGTATGTGTTCTGGGTCTGTCAGGGGTATAATAGGACTATTAGTCAATAAAATCTTTATAGAGGGAGGAAAAGGTAACGATCTAAGAAGATTTAGAGTGTAGATTCTAGAGAGAGACTGCTTATTAGCTGTATAATTTCGGGAAGGTACAAGATCTCTCAGTCTCATTTTTGTCATCTAAAATATAGAGATTCTGGAAGTGACCTTTTAGGTTTGCTGTGGGGAGTTAGACCAGAGGCTACTTGTGAAGCACTCAGCACATGCCTGGCATACAGTATATGTTACAACAGCTCCTCCTCGTTTTGGTTAAATGAGATAATTTGTATGTCAAATATAGTAATAGGAGCTCTCACCAACACTGAGAAGTCAGTATTATCCATCCCCATTTTATTATTAATGAAGCTGAAGGCTAGAGAGGTAAGTGATTTACTCAGTGTCACAAAGTAATAAATGGCCAACTCAGGAATCCAATTAGGCCTGAAATTCTAAGCCCAATCTTTCCAGACTTTGACACTTGGAAGCTGTACTTCCAAGGAGTTGTAACACATGATATAACAGAAAGGAATAAGAATAACAATAGCAACTGCTATTAATTGAGCTTGACAGATGGCAGGTATTGTGCCAGGCCCTTTCCATGCATCCTCTCTGATCCTGACCAGGAGCCTGTAAGTCCCTTTTTGTAGAATAAGAAACAGACTCAGGGAGGGTAAGTCTCCCAGTGTTAATCTCCTGATATGGGGCAGAAGCAGGAATTTCATGAGGAAATGGGGATTGCTCCTATGATCTGATAGATTTGAATGGACACTAGATAGGAAAAACTCTGCCATGGGCCTGTTCCAGTATTCAGGAGAAGTGGTTGGGGCCCATGTGAACATGCACATGATGAAATGAGGCAACTTGGCCACTAAATGCAGAGCTCCCCCACCTTGTTTTTTACAAATTTATCATAATAGTGAGCAGGTATGCATTCCAAGTCTGCCACTCTGGCATAAATTACTTCTCAAAGTCCCTCACTGGTTAAAACATGTGGACAAAAACATGCTACGCTACAGAATTGCTATGCTAATTAAGTACTGTACACAACATACATATTACGGTGCATAACACCTGGCAAGCCCTCCAAAGTGGCTCTGATGTTACATTATCCTCATGTTGGAAAGCACAGGAGAGAGAAAGAGGAGTTGAGGTGGGTTACAGGTTATCAGCAGAGGATCTGTAACTACTCTTAGTACAGGGCGAATGTTGGAGAGGAAGAATGTTTTAAGAAGGCTCAGACTGGGCAAGGGTGGGAAGATCATGGATTTCATTTTGGATGTAGAAGAAGAGAGAAGTAATAGTTGGAAGTAAAAATTGGGGAAACTTATTTGCATACATGTAGCCATCAGAACCATGTGGATGGATGTGTTATTTGCTGTAATAAGTTCCAGAGAGATGGAATGCACAGTCCTAAGAAGCACCTGGCCAGTAGTAAGTAGTTGAGAATGTGTTTGTGTGAGTGTGTGTATGTGTGTGTGTATGTGTGTGTGTGTGTGTGTGTGTGTGTGCATTTGCCCACATGAAGGCAAGGTGGAGTTTATGTGTCTTATTATAAATGCTGTGGAACAAGTACAGGCACATCAGATCAAGGACATGTTCCCCTTTCTAATATTAACAGCTTTAAATAATTGCCACTAAACTAGTAAATAAAATAAGATAAATTTTGTATTTAGCATATGTGGAAATATTATGAATAGTTGCTTTGATGCCCTTTGACAATCTGATAATTTTTGCAATGATATACTTAAAATGCTGTTTCATGCAAAGTTCAGATTTTTCCCCCTTGTTTAAAAAAATACATAATTAATTTGTAAGCCTGTTTATTAATTTTGCTGAGAACACTGTTTATTTTCTTTTTCCCTCCACTTTGTTTAAAGTCAGTTGTTGACAACTCTCAAGTGTGTCAAACTCTCATTGCCAATAATTGCTTAAGGACTCCTAACTTCTACAAATGTTGGTTCCAGCTCCAAACCCTATGCTAGCCCTGGAAGAAAAAAAAAAAGAGAGGGGGGAAGAAAGAACTTCTTCTGATGAATTTTTGATTTTCCTTCTTAACAAAGAAATGTCTGAGATTCAAAGCAATAGCTTAAAGTGATATTATAAAATAGAATATGGAGTGCACTGTTTGGAATGACTCTTTGCTTTTAATGTGGGGCTGAAAAATTGTCAGTGCCTTTTTTGATTAGATGGGATTTTTTTTTTGTTCTTGATCTAAGAATTGAGGAGAAAAACATGCTACTTGCATTTGAATATGGCATGAGCAGAGCTGTAATGTATTGGAGATAAAGTAATAGCAGCAACGCCTTAAGGCAGCACCTGTATCTCCGGGTCAGTGCCATCTCTCTTTAGATCGCTGCTGCGCCACTCTTTCTGTGGCTGCTTTATTAGGCCTAATTAGGTGGGCTGTCACTTTTATTGGTGATGGGAAAGGAAGATAAGTCGATCACTTGTGTCATCTATCTCTATCCTGATGTGTCTAAAAAGTCTAAAGTGATTGCTGTAGGCCACAAATATATACCACAAGAGGGAGAGGGAGCAGAGAAAAAAAAATAACACCAGAACTGTAGTAAAAACAAGAAAAGAAAAAAACCTCTAGAAATGCCTTACCTTTGGCATTGCTGTGTATAATTTCAAACCCACAGAGAAGAGCCTGGAAAACATCCTGGAAGCCCTTTTGTTCTGATGGAGAAGGTTGTCAGATGGGTTTTTGATAGCTGAATGGATGTGGGGTAGGGGAAAATGCTTCCTACTTAGAGTATAGCACTAGGTTCTGAAGAAAAAGTTCATCCAAGTTGTAATAAGAGCCCCACCTATTGTATTGCTGGCAGTAAAAAGCCACCTTAATTAGGAGAACCCCAGAGCTATATAGTTTGTGTGTGTGTGTGGTGATTGCAGTAGTGTGCAGGAGGGGATTTCTGAAAGTTTTAATAATAACATTCTATATGGGAAAATATTTCCTTCCTTTCCTATAAAAATGGTGCTAATAAAGATGAATAGTCTCGAGCACATTGGTAATGTTCTCTTCAGCTACAGTCAGCTGCTTGAGGCTATCAGAAAATGGCTTCTTTTCTTCTGGAAAGGATTTCTTACCTAACAGGGCATTTCTGATAATGACTGGCAAATCCAGTTCTTTCCAAATACTAGCTCAGTGCTCTCTCACCATTTGGTTGTGGGAGGAACTCTGGCTGCTGGCCCTTAATTACACTGTTGATTATGACTTTGGAATGGAATCCCTTTGCCCAATTGCATCTCCTCTGTGAGATTATAAATTATATGTAGGAACCATATTTTATACTTTCTATCTATGCCATACCTAGAACCATGCTAAGTATGTACTAAGGACTTAAAAAATAGTGGTTTCATTAGTTTCTTTACTCCTGTGACTGAGTGGGTTTTTCAGTGTCAAATGAGAATTTTAATTCATTGCTGTGTTACATTGAATGATGACCCCATAACATAATTTCAGATTACTTAGGAAATACCTCTTGATGATGTTTTTATGATACCAAGATATTTAGGCTGAGTCTGAATTTCTGCTCATCACTTTGATGTTTAGTATATACATTATCAAATATGTAGATTGATTATATGGAATTTTTTCCTGGGGAGGCTGTAGTTTATTTTATACTTTCTATTCTGGAAAGATAGGGAATGTTATAATCTGAAAATTGTGTTGGGGAGTCAAGGTCATGTCAACTGATGCTAGTTAATGCATTAGTAAAGTTTATTATTTTCTAATATCTCTTTAATCCATCTGCATTATATTATAACTGCAATTTGTAGCACTTACTGTGTGCCAGGCACTTTGTTAAGTGCTTTACGTACATTACTTAATTTAAGTTTGATCAAACCCTCTAAAAAATATTACCCGTTTTATAGATGAGAAATGGAGACTGAACAATCGAATAACTTTCCCAGGTCTGCATAGCAAGTAAAAGAAAGAGCTGGAATTCAAATTCATGTCTCTTCTATTGCAAAGCTTGCACTCTTACTTAACCACTGTTTAGCTCAGCCACCTACTTCTACATGCTTTGCTTCTTTAAGAAAAATAATTTTATCAACTCATAGACTCATGTAATTTTAGGTTAGAGGAAATTTTATCATGGATTTTCTTGAGTTGATTGAGTTGTCTTAGGGTATGACCATTGGACGTAAGAACAGTTTTTATTTTGATCTTTTTCTTTGAACATTAAGCACCAGTGAAAATAATTTGGATTCATTTTTGTCTGAAATAAGTGGTGCAGATATCAGATTATGGAGACATGTGTCACTATGTACAGGTAGGATTTTAAGGGTGCCGAAATCCTGTCTGACAAAAATGATGCTTTCCTTTATCTCATCAGTTTGTTGTGTAGATAAGAATTTTAAAGCATTTGTAGAATAGTTGCTACATGTCATGCATGTCCACATATTATAATATTTAATCCTTTTACGAGTATTGAGATTATAGTATTATCTCTTTTTTTACAGATAAAGAACAGAGGTTCTCAAATCCAGTCTCTATTCTTTCTATTGTTCTTTCTGCTTTCTAGCAAAAGGGTTTCTGATGGGCCATAAATGAAATGTTTCATTGCCTGAAAATTTAGAGGAGATATAGTGGAGAGGGGTGAGGTACACTTTGGTAACTGAAAGATTGGACCAGGACTCTTGTCATCTAGAAAAACTGGAACCTCCCATTTGAAAGTGGTGAAATGAGGAGTCAGAGTGAGAAGGACTTAGGCATGTTTTGGTTACCTTACAAATTTGGTATTATCAGTTTTGGCAGTTGGTACAAGGTTTGCTCTGTGCCCAATGATGTTTTGTTTTAGGAGCCATTTGCTGGATCCAATCAAATCTGTTGTCTTGTTCTATTAATTTCTATAAATCAGCATTGTCTGGTGCAAAACTGTAAAAAATCTGACATACTGCCACCCTCCTTTCCTGGTGTCTGGCAGACATTGCCAGTTTGTCACAGTAGCTTTCTAAGGCCAGACTCAAGGTCAGAATCTCAACATAGTACTTCAAGTAACAATTACAAATTCGTCAGAGTTGGTAGATCACTTGAAACATATGTGTCAAGCCTGGGTTACTAGGACGAACATTAACTCTCTCTTCTCTGCTGTAGCTGTCTTCACAGACTGAAGCAAGCATTCATTTCTCTGAGTCTCAACCATTATCTATTAAGAAGAGGCATTAACTAACCTGTGAGCTAGACCAAACTCATAGGAGAATCAAATGAAATTATAATAAATAAAAATAACTCATTTTCAATGTCAAGAGATAGTATTTTTGCTGAAGTCGACTATTATTTTGAGAAAACTGTAGTCCATTAATCTAATACTACAAGTAGAATCATCACTGGTTTTACTCTTTACTTTACTCCCCTGTATCCAACTAGGTCTCCAAATCTTGTTGGTCTTTCCTTTTAAACAGCTCTTGATTCCTCTCCCTTTCTTCCCGGGCACACTATAACAGAATTAGGCTGACCAGACACACACTATTTTAAATGGGACAAAAAACAACGGTACTGTCCCATTTCAAATGACGTATATGGTCAGCCTACTGACACCTTGAATTTAGCCCAGTGAGACTGGGCTGACCATATGTACCATTTGAAACAGGACAGTACTATTGTTTTCTGTGCTGTTTAAAACAGGATGTCTGGTCACCCTAAACAGAATCCATGCCTTCATTATGGTCATTTTAGCTAACTGGCTTCTCTGCCACTAGTGCCTCCAGCTTCTAGGCTATTCTCCATACTCTGGCAGGAGTGACCTCTTCAGACAGATAATGTTCCTTCTCCACCTTATACCTCCATAGGTCTCCCACACTTCCCATAATAAAGTCTACGCTCCCTAGGCTGGCACATGTCATCTTTCACTTACTACCCCTTCCATCTGCTCTGTGTATGCCCTTTCTCTCATCATTCTCTAAACCCTCCAGTCTCTTTTGTGACCCTGTTTTCTCGAGGTTGTGCCCCCTGCAAATGCCATTCAATGTCCTCTTCTACTTGGCAAATTCAGACTCCCCTCTTGTGGCCCAATTCAGTGTTGCTTGACTGGGCCTCCAGAGGGTTGTAGTGAACAGAAACATTTCTGCAGATGGCTTGCGATGAATCGCCCATCTGTGTCCCCAGGTCTGGTAGTGGCATTCTCTGCAACTAGAGAGTGAGCCCTAGGGAACAAAAGGACTTCAAGATGGAGGCAGCTAGCAGGCTGTAGTTAAAAATACTCACAGACAAAGTGGTATCTCGAAGTAAGGATGTCTGAATCTCAGAACAGTCCATAGGGCCTGATAATAAGGAGGAAATTGATTCCACGGGAGGGAAAAGGTTGTGTAGATTTAAATTTTTGGCAAAATCCCTGTCAACTAGAAACATAATCCTTGTTTGTGCCTGAGACTCTAGGAGCATGACAGCACTTCAACTCATTGAAGTTACTGCGCGAGCTCCTCGGCCAGTGCTTGAGTGATTCTCTCTCTTCTTCTCTCCTCTTCCTTGACTTTATCCAGTTTTAGAAATAAGTAAACTGAAGTCCTGAGAAGTTAAAATATTTCTTTAAAGTTACATAGTTGGTAGGTTATGGAACTGGGATTTAAACTAAGGGCCTTCAACTTTACATCTCAGAGTTTTGTCGTTTGTTTTTATAAAGTGTTGTGACACTGATACTTACCTTGGAATTACACTTCAATTTGTAGCATCTTTCTTGGCATTAAAAAATTTTGATTTACTGACTCTCTGAGCAACTTGCTTTGACTGCTCTAGAGTCTAAGTAAAAAGCCATTTTATGTGTTTGTATGATGTCCTGTACCATAATTTGCCAGTATTGCTATACTTGCCCCTTGCCTTGTAAATCTCTCTTATGTTGGTCTTCCAACGACTATGAGAAACCTCAGGTCAGGGCTTATCACATATCATGCCCGATTTGTCACATATCATCAGAGCCAAGCACACAGGCGTGGTGCAGAATAACTGTCTGATCAAAGTTTATTAAATGAGTGAACAATTAATAATAAAAACTATTGTTTGATTATTGTTCACTATTACTAGCCACTTTGCTTTATTCTTTACATATATTAACTCATAAAATTTCAGTTACTCGCCACAAAAACCCTATGAGGCATGTACTATTATGATTCCCATTTCACAGCTTGGGAAACAGAGGCTTGGAGAGGTTAAATAACTTGCCAAGGGTGTCCAACAAACAGGAAATGGTAGAAATTTTCATACCTACCCTGAGGTTCTGCTGTGTCTAGCAAATGATTAACATCTTCACCAAGGGACATGAGAAAGAGGCAGGTTCTTTGACATGAGAAGACCTGAGTCTCAATTTTGCCCTTAACCATCTGAGAAGCTTCCAGAAGGGTACTTAGCTTCTCTGCACCTCAATTCCCTCATCTGTAAAACAGGTGATAATCTGGGCTTCACAGGTTGGGTATGATGATCAAACCCTACTGTGGCTGGAGGTTTTGTAATTCCAAAGAACTCTCTAGATGATTTGTCAGTGGTGTTACTGCTGTGGTTGTCACAAGGCTGATGACAGTCCCTGCTGGTGAGCCACAGATCTCTTGTGTGTCCTGCGCAGGGCTGGTCCTCCAAGAGGCTCCCTAGCACTATGTTGAGTCTGGCAGGGAGCCTGTGCCCCACAGACTCATCAATTAGCTATGATGGGGTGTTTGTAATTATTCTTTAGCTTTGGGGCCAGTCAACACATGTCACCTTCTCAAAAGAAAAAAAAAGGTCCTTTGACTTTTAGGAACTAATCCGAATTCTTCACATTTTTTTTGCCTTTTGCAGGAAAATAGGTTAGCCACACACATTGCTCCAATTCCTCAACTCCACTCTTTATTTCTTTTTCGTTCCTGTCGTTGCTCACTGACAACACAGAGCAGCAATGAGAAGCTTATGTAACAATTTGAAAATCAGATCTTTTGTGAGCTGCTTCTTTATTTCCCTCTGAATTCCTGATTTCTTACACAGTGTAAAGATTAAACTTGTGAGCTCTGGAGTCAGTTGTAACTGAGTTCAAATCCCAGCTCTACAATTGAGCTATTATGTAGAGCTCAATAAGGTACTCTGCTCCTTTAAGCCTCAGTTTCCACATCTATAAAACTGGGGTAACAATAGTAGCCATAGCATGGGGTTCTTGTCACACCTAAATGAGTTAATGCATAAACATTCAGAACCATGCCTGGTACATCATAAATACTCAGAAAAAAATACTTATTAAAAGATATACCATTTCTTTAAATTCTTCCATGTAGATAGATCTGAGCTGCTGAACATGATATTGAATTGAGTTCCTTGAAAGAAGTTAAAAGGAGCAGAACAGCAAAATTTCATTAGGATAATTTTTATATGATGCCTAAACCTCTGGCTGAGTATAGAAAATTGAGTACTGTTGGATTTTATACATAAAATCCTAAGCCTGTGGATATTTCAAAACAGTTGTATAATTTAATATAAATGTTTACCTTGTTTCAATTTTAGGTAGAATGTAGAATCATTCTAGCCCTTAGCTTTGGGTGTGGCTGTCACTTCATACATCATCCAGATTCTTAAGTCCACAGGGTTTTAACACCTTGAAATGTTATGGTCAGTTGTGAGTTGTGACCCAAATAATTGATCATTATTGATAAGGTACTCAAAATTGTGAATATTTTTTTAAAAATTATTATGCAAATTAGGGTAGATCAAGGTTATCTCAGTAATAATATATATATCTAATTCTCTTCTATTCTGAGAGGTTTCTTGAGTGCGTGGGGTGTGGACCAAGTTATAATTAGCTCCCTGAGACCTGCAAGTACTCTTAACACTTGTGGAGCCTGGAAATTTCTGTGGTGCTTGACTCCCCCTGAAAGTTATTGGGATATTTGAATCTGAGCATGCAAATAGGTTCAAGTTTTATATGTCAGTTATCACCTGCCATGTGTTTCCAAGTACAGAAAAGCTTGAGAATTCCAGGATTAGAATAATCTCCCACATAGTTTAGGAATAGTTTTTACAGCAGTGGTTTTTAAACTATGTTCCTTGGCAGAGAGCCTTGGGAGGTAAAACAAGGTGAGTGAATGGAATTCTAGGTTCTCTACCTTTTACTTCAACCTGAGCAGAGCTATTTTCATTTGTGTCATATTTTGGGGTTTCACATGAGAGTATGAGAAAAATACACTAAAAAAAATTGTTAGTAGCATCCATGATGGACTGAGTGCCTCTACCTTGCAAGTTACCCTGTTCATTCTATTATTGGACAATCTGCCAGGAAGTTCTCATGGAAACCTTGAATCTGCTTCGTTGTATTTTTTACCAGCTGTCTACAGTTTTGTCTCCTGACACAACACAGAGCAGGTTAGCTTCCTTTGCTGCTCAGCAGCACATAACCATAAACACTTTTAGAATTAATGCACTTGTAAAGTGGCCCAAAGTGCAATAAAGTTGTCTTTTTCTTTCTTTTTTTTTTAGTTTTCCTGGGGCATGGATTGGGGTCATTAGAGGATAGTGATGAGAGCCAGTCATCTACTAGGAAGTTAACCACCACCCATCATCCACATTTTTATCATTTCCTCTCATCATTGTGCATGCAAAGGTTCTAAAATGGTTTAAAAAAATTCTTTTGTTTTTTCATAAAAAGTAGTTGTGAAAAACACCATGATTTCTATTGCTGTTGATAAAAGAGAAGAAAAGGCAATTACATCTTATGAAGTGATGGTAACAAGCCTTGTAGTAGGCCTACTCAAGAATTTTAAAACTCTATATCACTGGTTCCCAACCTTTTTCCACTTGTGTATCCTTTTTAAACCCATTTATATGAACTGTACCCCTTGTTTTTTCTTCAGAGGTGGAAAAAGAGTTAAAAGTTTATTCAGTGAAAAAGTGAAACCCTGTGTACCCCTTGTTTTTGAAACAGCAGTTTTTAAATACTGACACTCAGTGCCTATCTTAATATAAAATAGTGGAAATGAGGTAGTAAGTTAGGAAAGTAAAATTACTACCCTAAAAGTACAAACAGATTTAATTTTACAATATTCATAACACTTAAATATTAATCACAATGATCAAGTATTTAAAAAACTTTTAATTTATTAATAATAATATTTGTAATAATTGTTATGCAGATCACAAGTTGATTGAAACATAGTTGGTGAGATCATTGAGCTTGCTTTGATGTACTTAGTTTCTTGTAATCAGGCTCAAAAGATGCAAGATATAGTCTTAAATCTGGACTTGCATTAATCTTGTCGTGGTACTTATTTTTTCATGAAGGTGTAAGAAGAAAAAGCTCTTTCCACTAGTTCAGTGTTAGTACGTGGCGTGAGGTATTTTGAGTGCCTTCTCACTGAGCTGTTCGTATTCCTCACTGACATCTACCCAGAAGGTAATAAGGCACTTTGTTTTAAAACCAGAATTTAAAGAAGAATCAGTTGAAAGTTCAATTAACTGCTCTTTTTCATTGATTGATAGTTTAGCTTCTTTGAAGAATTCTTCGTTGAAGGAATCTGCAATCTAGTTGTTTTCTTTTCCACGTTGAGGGAAGTACTTATAAAAGGACACTTTGAGACCTTCCAAATGACTTAAAGTATTCTCTTTCATGTTTTGGGATGGGTGCAAGTCATTCTCAGATAAATTGTGCAGTGTCAAAACTTTCAGGCTGACTTCTTTTAATACACACTTTCCAAAAGTCCAGTTTTTTAATCTTTGACCCAGTTTCTTTGGGTACTTTGAATATAGTGATCGAGCTGTTTTAAAGTCCCAAGTTGAGTTTGTTTATTTCTAGAAAAATATCTGATACATATGCATGACTTTGAAGCCAATCACTGTTGTGAAACTTTGGAGCAAGAGGGAAATGATGGTCTTGAAAAAATACCTGGACTTCATGTCTAAGTTCAAACATCTGTGTAAGTACTTTGCCACGAGGTAGCCACCTGACCTCCGTATGCAAAAGGAATGTGCTGTGAATGCTGTTTATTTCTTCACACAGCACTTTAAATAATCTGGAGTTTCATGGTTGTGACTTAATAAAATGTACAATTTTTATAGCCTCATCAAGAGCATCTTTCAGTTCACTAGGAAGAGGCTTGGATGCAGGACTTCGTCCATGAATGCAGCAGTGACTCCATGGTACATGGGGAGCCACTTCTTTAGTTTGGCTGCATAGGCCTATAAGACTACCTGATGTAGGCTTGCCTCTGTCATTGTACACACCACAATTTTTCAGCCACTGGATGTTCTTTTCAATGAAATAACCATTGATTGCATTGAAAATATCTTTGCCTGTGGTACGCTGTGTCAGTGGGTAATAAAGTAATGGCTTTTCCTCCGTTTCATTTCCTACCAAGTACCTCGTGATGATGAGTGAAATAGATAAATTAGCAATATCTACACTTTCTTTGACCTGGATGGAAAAGAATTTACTTTTTCTAATTCTAATACAGCTTCAACATTGTGAGATATTTCCTGAATTTGTTGAGGTATTGTTATTATTTAAAAAAGAGATAGTATTGATTTTGTGGATATGTTCTTCCCCAAACAAAAGACGGTATGCTTAATACAAGGAACACTTAAATCTTCAGCTATGGTATGATTTTTTTTTTTACCACATTTGGCTATGCAGTAAGCAATAATGAAGCCTCAGCTGTATTCTCATTGCTTTTCTTTCCTGATATCATGTATGAAGTAGCAGTTGAATGCTTTTCTAAGTGCCGAATATAATGTATTTCTTTGTTTTTACGCATAAGATGTTTAGTTTCTAAATGTCACATGAGTAGAGAGTTTCTTGCAACCATTGGATAATGTTTCCCCACACACAACACACAAAAGGCTTAGGACAGTCAGCATCCCCTACAAATGAAAACCCATGTCTAATCTGTTCTTCTGAGCATTTCCTTTTCTTCTGTGTAGTACCTGAGGCCGCACCTTTTTACTGTCTCCCGGTGTGGGTGTACTCATAGCTGCAGACACATATTGCGAAGTACTTGGTGACGGGTTATAATCCACATCGTTTGTTTTTGTTTTTTTTTTAACTGTTTTTGTTTTCAACCACTGATCCATAACTGACATGCTTAAAAATCACTGACAATAATAACTAAAACTATGTTAAACATTAAATATAAAAACTACTTGAAAAGAATCACGATTATTGACAGCTCACTTACTTTTACTCAGTGAATAATTAAACTAATCCAACGGTCTGGCTATAAATGTATTTATATGTTTGGGGAAGTTCTAGAAACATTGCAAATGGTTGTTCCGAAACTGTGTGTAGTGACTGGTAGAAGAGCTGTTTCAGGGAGGGGCTCAATGCCACACTCTGAGCAATCATCATTTGCTAATGTGATCTAATTTTGAAGTATATTTGTTAATGATGATTCAAACTTAACATTATTGTTTCATAACTATCGTTTTTCATTTTTTTTACTGTACTTGTTTTTTTTGCCATTACCGATTATATTTTGCATACCCCTGAATGGCCCAGCATGTAACCAAGGGGTACACGTACCACTGCTTGGGAACCAATGCTCTATGTGCTTAATGGGATTATGGGAATATTTGTGTTAACCTGGAATTATAATTACAGCCAAATGTTTTTTTTAATGGCCAATAAGAGCAAGGAGAACTCATTATGTTAGCTTTTCTGTTATTCAGAAAATATTCTAATTGTATTAATGATTTTCTGACTTTCCTATAAGCACATTAACATTAGATTTTTACTCCTTGAATTAAAAAAAAAAGCCACTGCTAAAATGCTCAGATATTACTGTTCTGAATTAATTGCTTCTTGGTCCAATTAGTGAGCATTATTGTTGCAATATATTTATACTCACACAGCACACCAGAGACAGCACAAAAGACTCCTGTGTACAAGCAAGCATGAAAAAAATGAAAAAACAGAGTTCCAAAACAGTTTTCATTCTTTTACATTAAAAAAACCTCATGGCTGATTTCCTAATTTCCACTTGCTTGGCTAACAACTGCAGTCAGAATGGCTGTTGATGGGCTTTCCCCACTCTTTTAAAAACCCTGTTGAAAACAGGGTTGTGTTGTAGCCCCTGTGTGAATATTGAGCAGGCTAACTTTGCTTGCTCCTGCCAGGTCTCTCCAGGTGGGAGGATAGCCCACCTCCTAGCAGAGCATGGCGCTCACTGCCCACTGCAGGTGTTATAACCTATTTGTGAAGCACGTTTTAAAGAGAGATGCTGTATTTTAATGGTCAGTTAGTAGCTGGCTACCAACTGTCTGTGCTCTCTGCCTGGGGACAGGAACGCCAGGCTTATTAAATATTGAGGAGTTGTTCATTACTATGTGGATATGTGACAACAGCCTATCTGCATATTGAGAAAACAGCAAGTTTACATTCTTCAGAATAGCTGCTACAGTTTGGGGGACGGACTAATGTTTGTCTGGCTAAAGATGCATAAAAATGCATCCTCTATCTTGGAAATCTGCTTTGTTGTTTTTTTCCCCCCTTGAAAGTGAAAATTTCAGAAATCAAAGTTGCTTATAGAGAGAGAATTAAAAACAAATCTTTTGAAATTTTAATTATCTAATACTGGCTGTTTTGGAGGAAATGCCAAATTGTGAAATAATAACACATGTTGGTACATTATAAGAAAATACTTTTAAGTTACTTTGGATTCTAAGCAACTAAGAAATTTGGTAGGATGTAGATAAGTTGTAGGGGATAAAATAATCAGGTATGAGCCCTTTCTCTGAAGTGTTCTCAATAATTAGAAAACTGTAATCATCAAGGGCTTGGTCAATGCCAGCTGCAAATTAGGAACCCACACACATACAATCCATCTTGTCTTTAAAGAGAAACTTCATATACATGAATGTAGTTGTTACCAATTAAATGCCAACATCTCATGAAGAATATTATACAGTGTTAGACCAGTGGTCCAACCAGCCCATTATTTAGTTTCTGACTATAATATGAATCATGATTGCCCAAAAAGAGGTCCCTGAAATGTTTGGAATGTAACCCAGGTGTGCACAACTTTCTTTCATGATCAAGTGTGGCTGCATCAGTAATGAGTTTCTGTAAGCCTTGCTCACTCTACTTATATTTTAAAATAGGGGTTCAATATAAGAGAGGACCAGTATCATCTTTCTGTTGACTTAGTCTGCATTGTGACCACACATGCCTGTTCACCATTTAGCATGGGTTTTGGATGTGTATGGTTATTTATAAATGAAAACAGTGAGGCTATTGATCACAAAGATAATTCCTGGTACATTGTGAACCATGTTCTGGTGTTACTTCCTCCCCACTTCTGATTCTTCTTCTCCTTAGGTTATTGCATATTTGAAAGTCTTTCTCTTTTAGACACTTTGAATCAGACCAATGGTCCTTCTGAGAGTTGGAAACATAGTCTCCGCAATGTCATCCTTAGAGATTAGAGATGTCCTCTAATTATCTGATTGTTAGAACAAAACTTTTTTGGAATTTGCATTTCGTATTTCTCAGAGGGTACATGTGTGTTTAACATGTTTTTCCATCTATGACATTTGCCTTATTCCCTAGAGGATAACTCTCAGTTTGTTAGCCCATTTTGCTGCTTTTGAAGAACGTAGTGAATAAGAGCTGGACTCTGAGGTTTGACCATCACAGTGGATCTTTTCTTCACAACTTGTTTAGTCCTGAAACACTTTTTTATGTCTCAGTTTTTCAGTTATACAGTGAGAGCAATAATAATATCAGTCTTATGGGGTTGTTATTTGGATTAAATAAATAATTAACATGAAGTGCTTAGCATCAATGCTTAACACATGGTAAATGCTTAATATATATTAGTCATTATGGAGTCAACAACATCCTCCAATGCTAATTGAGACCCTTTCTGGACGGTCACTGAAGACAAAGAGATAGTAAGACAGAGACATTATCTTGTAATAAGCAGTCTTGTGGCAGAAATAGATCAGGAAGCAATTGCAACACAGTGTGATGAACTACTTTTGTACTGGCTTGTTCATTGGTTCTTACTCGGTTTTTAAAATAGTTCTGTGAGATATTAACTTTATTTTCAGGTGAGGATTCTGAGTCACAGAGAAGTGTAATGAAGAGCTTACAGTCATGGGGCAGACCAATCTCTCTTTTAAGCCTCTGGCCTCTCAATGTTACTTCCTTCTTGGGTTGTGCACCAGGCCAACCTGCCTCATGGTCATACATTCCTATATGGTTGCTGGTAGTTTTGCACCAACACTCTTGCCTCTATTTGGTTTTATAACTTTCCATGCATTATGGTCTCTAATGATTCCATTAGGGAGATGGTGCTATAGAAAGAGCACTTGGCAAGGGTTCAAGGTTACTGTAGGCATATTCCAGGTCTATTGTTTTGCATAAATACTTAACTTTGTGTGCTCACCTCTCTGGACCTCAGTTCCTTCAGCTGTTTAATGAAGACTTTGGTGATCACAGTGGTTTTCAGTGGGTGGGTCTGCTGAGGTGGTGCCTCACCTGCCATCTTGGGGAGTGAAATGGTAGCTGAGTGAGATTCACCCCCTCTCTGTTAAAGGGGGTGAGTTAAAGGGTCCTGCTTTTACCTGTGTGAACACTAACAATATATTAGTGTTTCATGAAAGATTATGTTTGAAAAAAGGATTTTGTTGCTTATAAATATTTTGAGATCCTATTGACAAAATGTCTTTGAACATCTTAGTCTAAACTTCCATGATTTTAGTGTCGAAAAACAGCGAGAAACCCTAGAAGGAAGAGAATTTGTTTAATATTTCCTCACCCTCCCAACCTCTTCTAAGAAATGCTCAAAAGCAAACTACAAATGATTTTTAATACATAAATGAGTAATGATTGGGTTCCTTAAGATTATATCTCTCTTACATAAACAAAATTAATAGCTGTCTAAAATCAAATGTGGTATATAGAGGAGAGTGATTTTGTAGTTAAAGGACATGAATGCAAGTTGTGGCTCCAGCACATACTGTGCATAACCTTTCCCAAGGCACTTACTTACCTGTTCTAAGCTCTGGTTTTCCTTACTTGGCCTGCCTCACAGGATTAAGACAGAGATAGCTGAAGTGAATAGAGCAGCTCTGAAAACATTAATTCTCCTTTTATGATTGCTTTTAACATGTTGGTAAAGTTCCAGTTAATATTTGTAAGATTTTCAGATCTTTAGCTTCTCATTGTTTCAGACATTTCTCTCCAACACGCTCCCATAGCAGGATGTCTCTAGAGTTTGTTCTGATGGGCAGGTCTTTAGTTAACAAAGAGAAAAGGGGGTGTGGTGGTGATAGTGGTGATGCATGTGTGTATGGGTGTGTGTGTGTGTGTGTGTGTGTGTGTGTGTGTGTGTTGGTGTTTTTGTTGTTGTCATTGCTGTTCAGGCTGACAAATAGGTTTAGGTCCAGACTTCCCCTTACATTATTAATGAAAAATTTCTGATCACCTGAGGCTAACCTAGTTCCTCTCACAAGTCTTTGGTGACTAACAATCTTGCTGCCATCTGAAGAAAAGTCTGCCAAGTAAAGAATCTCCTTCCTGCTCGTTCCCTTAAGAAACACTTTAGCATGTCTTGCACACGACTGCTTCAAATTAGGTTTGAATAAAACACTGTGATAAATAACTAAATGTCTCCCCTACACAGATTGCCACTTGTTTGGGGATTCAAGTATCGATTTTTGAATGTTGCTGAGATTTAGACATGGGTTAATTAAACATTTACATATATGTGCTGAACAATATATTGCATGGCACAATAATGTGCACTTTAATCAGAAACTGTGGGTGTTTGTGTTTGCTTTTTCCATGTTAATTGGCACCATGCTGGCTCAAGCTTAAGTATTTGGCTACATGGAAGAAAATAGACATGGTGTTTTAAATATTTTAATTAGGACCAGCAGTTCTCAGCTCCCTCATTTTTCATTGGGTTGTTTTTCATGCATGAATATATTAGCTAGCATGGAAGTACTGTGTAGAAAGTGGTTGCCCTCTGGCCATAAAAAGAGTCCTGTTCATTAATACTTTAATGAAATTAGCTGTGAGCAAAATATTATTCCTTTTAACTGTGTTCTAATTTCTTAATTTTAATTAGGCACATAATTGTAGGGTCCTGAAATTATCTTCATGTTCAGCAACTAAAGTTCTATCATCAGGAGCCTGTGGCTGAAACACTACACACTCCCAACACATTCCAGCAGGAAATTTTCTGTCCAACTTTTTTTATTTCCCATTGCTTCACCAAAAATCCTTCTCACCCTCACATCACTTGAGATCCATGGTGTGATATTTCAAAGCTCTGCTGCTGATTCAAGCCCTTGGTAATGAAGCTATTGGACTGTGGATTAGTCTAGGAGTGAGGCAGTGTGAGGTCTACAAAGAAGCTGCTCTGGTGATTTTTTTTTTCTTTCCAGTTTGTGTCTCCTCGGACCCCCATCTCAATATCTGCCTTCCTGGTTTTGTTTTAGAGTTCTCCGTGTCTCTCTTTATGACTTAATATTTTATTGGCTAGTTCAGATTGGCTCTGGGAGCTCTGTGAGGGCAGGGAATTTTTTTCTCTATGAATCCCCAGTTTGTGGCACATAATTCCTAGTTTATACAAATATAGTGGTTGAATGCATTTAATGAAACTGAAGATTCCATTATGCTTCAATTTTCTCATGTAAGTTGTGACATTTTATAATGCTTTAAGTAAATGAGAGAGTCCAAAGTTAAATACCAAAATGAAACTTCTCAATTTGATAGAATAATATTCTGAATTGGCTAAGTTTTAATTTTAGAAGAAATAGAGTAGAATCTGGATTAAAATATAGGTGACAAACTAAAAACCTATATACATTTCTTCATATTATTCCCTAAAATTCAAACTGAGATTTAGCATGACATGTATTGAGTATACGATACAATAATTACTGAAAAATAAAAATTTGTTTAATAATGGTTTGAAGCATTTTTGTCCACCCCCCCACCCTTAACATAACATCATACACCTAAACTGATGGTTTTAAGTGAAATAAGTAAAGCAACTGACACTTATTTAAATATTTTATAGATACGAAATAAGTATAGGTAAATACATTATAGGTCCATCAAAAAGTTACATATTTGATCTGATATATAAAAAAGGAATAATAATAGCATCTCCTTCATAAGCTTATTGGGAGTATTAAATGAGACAAAAACATAAAGCACATAGAAGAGTACCTGACATATACCAAATACTCAATAAATTTAAGATAACATTATTGACATTCTCATTGTTAATACTTGCATATAGGTTGTCATTTTTTAAACTGTGTAACATTTGACAGTGTGTGCAAAGCCCTTTTAAACCTTTGCTCTCAATTAATTTAACTGCATCTATTTAATAAAAATAAAGATAAGCTATCCCATTTTACAGAATAAGGTAAATCTTATCTTACCCATTTTCCTAGAAATTATTCTATTAATGAGACCATGTCTCAGATTTCGCTCGAAGCTTACTCACACCAGGGTTCAGGGATTCCAGTTACTGAGTATGGAAAATGCTGTGAACATGGGGGAAGCACCATGCCCATCACCCAGACTCCCCTTCTCATTCCTAAGGTGAAGACCCTGCAGTCGCTTCATATTCCTCCCACACATGTTTTCAGCTTTTAATGTATATAAATCATAAATAATATACATGGATTGGGGCAGATTCCAGTTTTGTACACCAGAAACATAAATTTTTGGTAGCCTTTTAAAGTGAATATTTAATTATATTGAGAAAGGGAATTATAACAAATTATAAAAATTTAAAAACATTGTATCACAGAAATCTGAAAAGGTATTTTGTTAACTATTTGACATACCTCTGTTATACTTTTTCTCTGATTTTTTTGGCTACATAGTTTTTATATCATATGAAATGATTTAGTAGTATTGTCTGTATAGTTTTCTAAATAAGCTTTTTCTAAATCAATATTTTCTCTGAACTTTTAGAGAAATATCATTACCTAAATAAAAATTTGAATAAAATGACAATTTTTTTCCTTTAGCATGATTGATCAACATGTTTTTGTCTTGATAGTTGAAATTCATAAAGCATGTAACTTGCAGATAGAAATACTCATTTTTTTGTATTACTGCTGTGAGTTTTTGCCTTATAATCACAAAAATTATGATAAATTCTCCTTTGTAAGATTTCCCTCAAAAGAAAACCAACAGTGTGTTTATAATTGTATGTGCTGCATTATTCCAGACGAGAGAACTTTGTTTTGACTAGGTGTCAATGCAGACCAAATCTATTTACAATTTTACTTGTCTGATTGAAAGAATTTCCCACAGACCAGCTTCTGTCTCCATGCATTGCAAACTTCATTGTAGTTTTGTTGTTGTTTTATGGTTTGTTTGTTTTTTTGTTTTTTGACTCTCACCATACTTTCAGGGCCTGGTGCTATAGGGCACCTTTATGTCTTGATCTGATCTTGGACTGTGTACATTTGAGTCATGGTGCCACACCTGAGGGTCTACACACCTGAGGGTCCACTGTGAGCAGCAGGAGTATTGCTGGGAACATTCCTACATTGAAAGAGTAGTGAAGTCCGTGAACATGTCTCACAAAACCTAACCTAAATGTGTCTTCAACTTACCTTCTCCCAAATCAGATCCCCAAAATGCCCATGGTTGCTCCATTGTTACCTGATATTAAGGGGAAAAGGTGGTGAAGTTGGTGTGCAAAGAGACAGCTGTCCTAACCAAGTGTGGTTAAAACGTTTTGCTTATACAAATTTTACAAAACATGTGATCCTGTGAATACATTGTCAGAGCTCCTCCCAGGGCTGTGGATGGGGCCCAGACACATAAAGGGCCCTGAAGCTTGTTTCATTATCACTGGAGTAATTCGTCCCAATAGGATAGTTAAGTATAATGACAAATTCTAGATCAGTGTTATAATAATGTACTTGTCTTTTGGTAACATTTTGCATCACTCAACATATTTATGCATATGTCTATTTCATTCATTTTAACTTCTATGCCATATTTCATTTAATGAAAATACCACATTTTATTTTCATTTTCCTCTTATTAGCATTTAGGTGTTTCTAATTTTATTTTTACTACTAGACCTTCTTTTTTGCCTTTTAATAGTTTTATAATTGTATCCATAAATTCTGGCATAGTAATTTTTTGTTTTTTCCATCTTTGTTTTTTACCTGTACTTTAGATATTTTTATTTCTTTTGTGAACAATTACCCATTTCTCCCCTTTAGCTATGTTTAATGTGCTGTTAAAGCAATTCATTTAATTTTATGATACAGATAATACTGAGTAAATATCCTAGTACGTGTTTCCTTATCCACACATGCCAAAAGACCTCTAGAGAGGTAGTATAACATAATGATTAAGAACATGAGCTCTGGCATCAGATTGCTGGGTTTTAATCCTAGCTGTGCTATTAACTAGTTATGTGGCCTTGGACAAGCCATTTAACCTCTGTGCAATGAGTACTTCTCTCATGAGGTTCTTGTAATGGTTAAATGAGTTAATATATAAAACATTTACAACAGGAGGTGGTACATAATAAACCTGTATGGAAGTTTGTATAATTACTCTTATTTACCAAGGAGTGGCATTAATCAGTTTGTAAAATTTGTCCATATTCTACTTTATTAGATGTTGCCAAGTTTTTCTTCACAGTTGTACATATTTATTCTCCTACTCACAATGAATGAGAGTTCTTGTTATTTTGCATCATATTCTGCATTTGGTATTGCTATGTTTTTAAAGGTTTTGACAGTCTGATGGTATGAAATGAAATTTCTTCATTCTAATTTGCATTTCTCTGATTTTTACTGAGGTTGAGTATCTTTTCTATGTTTCTTGGTCATTCAGGTTTCCTTTTTTGTGAATTATTTCTTCATATCCTCCTTTGCTAATTTTTTCTTTTGTATTCTTTATCTTTTGCTTATTGACTTGTAGAAGTTCTATATATATTCTGGGTACTAATTTCTTATTGGTTCTATGATGTATGAATAGCAAGATTTCTTCTCTTCTGTGGTTTTGCCTTTTAACTTTATGACTTCCTTTTGTTAGAAGTTTTAATTTTAATGTACCCAAATTTAGCAATCTTTTCTAATATATTTAGCCCTTTTGTGTTTTTGAAAAAGTACTCCCATATCATTAGGTCCAAAAATATTCTCTTTTGTAAAGTTTTTCTAAATGTTTTAGAATCTTTTTTTCCACAGTTAGTCCTTAATACATTTAAAATCTATTTTCATGTGTAGTATCAAATTATGATGTAAATAACTTCTTTTCTAGCTGGTTGTTCTAGCACTATTTGGTGGCTAGTCCTTCCTTTCCTTGATGCTTGGTTGTGCCTCCAAGTTCCTGTCTACATGGGGGTGGTTCACTTTTTGGGTTCTGTGTCTTATTTCACTGGTGTGTTTATCCCTGAGCCACAGCACACTTTGTTATGGATTTATAATCCATCTCCAAAGCTGGTGAGCTCTTCTTGTCCTTATTCTGTAAAGACAATTCTTTAAAATTGTCTCAGCTATTTCATAATCATTTACTTCAATATGGATTTTTGAGTCAGCTTGTCAAATTACACACACACACACACACACACACACACACACATACACACACGCATGCACGCCATGTTGGGGCTTTGATTGCAATTGCATTTTACCTGGAGATCAATTTGAGTAGAAGTGACATATTTATGACACCGAGTCTTCCCTTTGTAATCACTGTACATCTTTTCACTCATTTAGATATTCTTCTCTTTCTTTTAATAGTTTGATAATTTTATCCAAAAATTCTTGTACTTAGTATTTTTTGTGTGTTTTTTATCTTTTTTTTTTAGTGTGTACTTTACTGTGACTATTTTTCTTCTTGTGAACAATTTTTCAGTTCCCAAATCTCCTCTTTAGCTGTGTCTAATATGCTGTTAACCAATTCGTTGACTTCTTAATTTCAGTTACTGGTTTCTTTTGTAATTTTTATTTGAATCTTTTAAGGCAATACTTTTCAGTTCTCTATCAAACCATCTCCTTTCATAAAATGATTAGTCCTGTTAAAATCCTTCTCTGATAACAGCAATATCTATATGTCTAGTGAGTCTGAAACTAATAGTTTTTTTCCTCTTAATTATCAGGTTTTTTTTTTTATCTTTATGCATGTTTGGCTATATTTTTATTAGCTATCAGGCAAAAATGTATAAAAATTTTAGATCTAATTTGAAATCTGGATAATTTTATAGTGCTTGAGAGATAATTTATTTTTAGTCTGGAAGGCATTAAGGTAGAGGCTATATTGTCTATTGCCAAATAACAGATTACCCCAGAACTCAATGGCTTCAGACAACAAACATTTATTAACTTAGTGATTCTGTATATCAGGAATCTAGGTGTGGCTTAGTTGGGTGCCTCTGTCTTAAAGTTTCTTTCAAGTTTGAAATTCAGGAACTGTCAGAGGCTGTGGTCTCATCTGAAGGCTCCACTGGGGGAAGACCTACTTCTAGGCTCACTGACATCACTTTTGGTAGGCCTTAGATCTTCATTGGCAGTTTGTGGGAGATACTGATTCCTTGGATATAGATTTCCTTTCTGGGTCAACTCACTACCTCAGAGCAAGTGAGAGAAGCAAGGAGATCAAGACAGGACAATTTCTTTCTAACCTGATCTCAGAAGTGAGATCACATTTGCCAGTTCTGTTAGAATGCAGTCACTAAGTCTAGCTCACACTCAAGGGATTGCCCAAGGGCATGAGTACCAGGAGGTGGGTATCATTGGGAGCTATCTTAGAGGCTGTCTACCACAAAGATGGATCATCTTGATCCAGTCTGGGATTACACTGATTGGAAATTGAACTTCAGTTATTGTGAGGGCTGGCCTGTTTCCAGTTCCCATTTAACATGGCCACTGTTCCCTGGTAGGCCCAAAATTCCAGTTCTCCCTACAGTCCTATGAGGCTACTAAAGGTTCTGCTCATTTTTCTAAGCCCTTCTGCCATCATTTCAGAATCAGCAGATGCCTAAAGGGCAAAATTGTATGGTTCAACTCTGAGCGCTCTCTCTCTGGGATCCTACTTCCTCAAGTCTTGATGCATTTTAGTGTTCTTCTGCCTTTAAATAGACTTTTTTTTACTGTCTATCACTTTTAAATATTTTCAGGGAGGGTTGTTCTGACCCAAGTTTTTCCTTTATAGCTAGAAGAGGAAGAACTAACTTTGATTGGAACTAACTCTGATCGGAACCCAGTTGAATCCTGTGTTTACTTCTGGTTCATTTGTGATCAGGAGGTTGGCTATCATAGTCTAAGCTTAACTGGGGGCTATGTTCTCAATCACTGTCTCTCACGTAAACTAAACAGACACTCCTGAAAGTATCCATTACACACATACAGTTGACTTTTATCACTCATCATCAGAGAGAATATATATTAAACGAATCAGAAAGTATATAAAATTTTAAGAACCCTTGTATTTATATATTAAAATTCAAGAAAACATTTACATTTTTAAATAATCAGTATATTTTTTAAAAGTTGGGATATTCCACTTGATTAGGGTTTATGAGGTATTTTGTTAACTGGGAGATTCATTCGAATGGATTATCTCTCTTTATTTTGGAGTTCCCAATATCTAGAATGGTGTCAGAATAAATTAGATGCTCAATAAAGGTTTTCAAATTGAGCTGGACTAATATTACAATAAAATTACCTTTTCTGAACACATCTTGATTAATTAGAGATAGGGAATTAGAAGATGATTTGTTACCAAGTCTGGGATGTAAAATTTTTTTCATATAACCAATATTCTACTGAATTATTTAATTAAAAAAAATATCCATCTCAACAGTAAATCCTCAAAGCATTGATCTGTATAAACAAATGAAGAAAGAAAGGAAAGGAGGAAAGGAGGGCAGGAGGAGGAAGAATTTAAGTGTTGGAGCCTTGGAAGTGGGCACTTTGTCCCTTCTAGTTAATATAGTTCAATATACTCTTCTGGTTTGGGGTTGGGATATGACATAGTAGTCACAAATTTCTGTTGGTTTCAGTACAGAATGGCTACATAAATGTGGCCAAAATGAAATCATATGGACTAAATATGCTATTAAGTATTTGCATTTTAAAACAGTTTTAGGTGGTTATGAGAAGAGAAGTTGGACAAGGTTGGGGATCTGTTAAAGATCCCCCTTACTGCATGAGTTCAAAGTGACACCTGCTGTAGGTGTCATTGCTACAGCCGGCCTAATGCACATAGTACAGACAATTGTAGTTAATTATGGCTGCGCTCTGGGGACTGAATTCAGGTTGGTTTGTAATTCAAAATAAAACATTATAAAACTAGTCTTGCTATAACTTGGGAGCAACTTTTTTTCCTTTTTCACAGATTGCTGCTAGAAACAAGAAAGCTAAGAGATTTGTCATTTCCACTGGTAATCTAGTTTTGCTATATAAACAATTTAAAATATAATATGCTGTATGGTCTGGTAGCATGTGACATGTCCATGTGGAATGTTTACTTTTTACCTGTGGTCAGTCTTCCATCAACCTGAATACTCTTAGGACTCGAGATGGAAAGGCTGGAATCACATAACCTCTAAGCCATCATTCATCACTTGGCCAACAGTTGCTTCTGATTGAACAAGCAGGGGTATTATTTATTGATAGAAATCGTTGGAAAGAAACAATTTTGACATTGTCAAAGAAGCAGCTGAGGATTTAAATCATCTAATACTGAAAATGCAGGGAAAAACATCTATCTATCTATATCTATCCATCCATCCATCCATCCATCCATCCATCCATCCATCTCTTTATCTTTCTATTCATTTTTTCATTGTTCCAATATAGACTTGGGAGACTTATACAAATACATAGAGACACAAATACACATCACATCACACATTCATTTTCTCTCTCTCTCTCTCTCTCTCTCTCTCTCTCTCACACACACACACACACACACACACACAGGCATTCTTTTTTATGGAAAAGATTGGAAGAAGAAATTATATAGATAGGCATAGAAATTAGATTGGAAGACTATATTAACTAATATTACCTCTGAATGGTGGGATTATAGATTATTTTTTTCTTGAGCTTTTCTATATTTAACAATGTTTCTTCAATAGATACATATCATATTGTGGTACTGTGATATACAGTAGACTCTCAGTTACCTAGCACCCATGGGAATTGGTAGATGCTGGATAAATATAAGTAGATTCTCCATTAACTGTGACTCAAGGAACTGGTACTCTCAAGCAATGGGGCAAAAAGTTGGCCTGTTGTTTCAGAGTGCCAGTTGCTTGATTCCAGTTAACAGAGAGTTTACTAATAAGTAATATATATATGACCTTCTTTCCCAGTTCCTGATATAGACCCCTTAAAAACCCTCATAATTTCCTGAGTTACATGGGTAATAGGGCATCTTTTGTTATAGTATTTGCTCTTACTTCCTGGTTCTTGACACAAGAACTTCTAAAACCCTTGGAATCTAGAGTGTAAGAGTGGCTTTGGTAATGAGATGACTGATGTCTAGAGACTTCTGGACAGCTTTAGGATCAGGTCTGGTCCAAAACAGATCAAACATTACTGAAGGCTTAGAACTTTTAGACTCCGCCCACCCTTCCAGATCACCCTCTCATCCTCTGGCAAGGGAAGAGGGACTGGAGATTAAGTTAATAATCAGTCATGCCTGCATGGTGAAGCCTCCGCAAAACCCCCTTAAACTGTGGTGAATGTGTCCATGTGCTGGGAGGATGGTGTACTCTTACTCCACGGGGACAGAAGCTCCTGTGCTCGGGACCCTCCTGGACCTCATCCTATGTACTTTTTCTTCTGGTTGCTCATTTGTATACTTTATAATATCCTTTATAATAATCCCATAAGTGTAAGTAGAGTGTTTCATTAAGTTCTGTGAGCCATCATAGCAAATTGTCAAACCTGAGGAGGGAGTAGTGGGAACCTCTAATTTGTAGCCATGTTGGGCAGAAGTGTAGGTGTACCCTGGGCACCCAATGATTGTGACTAGAGTCTGAAGTGGGGCAGTCTTATGGGACTGTGCCCTTAACCTGTGAGGTCTTCACTGACTCTAGGCAATTAGTGTCAAAATTGAATTAAACTGTAGAGTACCTAGTTGGTGTCTGCAGAAAATTGGGCAGTTGATTGGTTGGTATAGAAAGCCCATACACTTGGTGACAGAACTGTGAATAGAGAAATTGTTTTTCCTTTTACATATTTTAAATAAATGTTAAATACGAAGTAACTGATTTATGATAAAAAATAATTTCCTATTAGAGTCTTGCTAGATGATAAAGCAATGTGTTAAAAATTACATACGCTCAATAAAACAAAAAATCTTTTAAAGAAGAAAATAAGAATAGCAAAAAGTAAGCTGAAAGAAGGAATGAATTTAGAGGCAGGCTGAGAAGTATGATACTGTTGGTGAAAGTGGGCCTCAGACTTGTTGAAAAAGTGCTGTATTTGGTGATTGTCTCACAAAAATGCCTAAGGCTAAAATAAATAAATTATTCAGGAGAAGCAAGAGGATTTTTGGCCCTGGTACCAAAGACTACTGTCTCTTAAGAGTATTCCTAAAATACTCTTCCTACTTCTCTATGTCCATCTAGACATTTTGGAGGGCAGTTCTCTCAGAACCCAAGCAGTGCCTAGGTAGGGGAGAGTAGGAATGAGCCAACTCATGTGTCGCCATGACAGTTCTCTAGGCCTGCTGCCTCCCTCCTGGCCCAGCATCAGTAGTATCTGTCACCTGGGTGGCTGTACCTGCCAATGAACTCTTTTGCCCTCTGGCTTCCCTCCAACTCATTCTCCACATGGTAGCCAATGATCTTAAAATTTACACATCAAATCATTTTGTCATTGGTCTTCCTACTTTTGTTCTTTGATCTCCTTTAATATATTTCAGCATGACAGAGTGATCTAAAAACTTAATTAGATTATGAATATCACTATTTACAACTTTTCAGTGGCTTTAAATTCCTCTTTAGACAAAGACCAGAATCTTTACAACAGCCTTTAAAAACCTTGATGATTGACCCTGTCTTACCTTTCAGCTTCATTTCTACCTCCCTGCCCTTGACCCTCCTTGGCACAGTAGATGTGCTGCCCTGCACACCTTCTTACTTCGAGCCATTTGCATGTGCTGTTCCCTGTGCCGAGGAGGCACCCTGGCTTATCTTTTATACTTATTCATCTTTCTTTTTATTTATAATTCAACTAAAAAGTCCAGACAAAGTCTGCTCCCCTTTTTGTAATTTCCTATAGGAGCTTTCATATTTTTTTCTCCAAGGGCTTAACACAGTTTGTAGATTTCTGTTGTTTGTGTAGTAGTTTCACTGTGTTGGTCTTTCAGCCCTAGATTTAGCACCATATTCTTATTGGCCACAGTGCTTGAACACATGATAGAAGCTCAATAAACACTTGATGAATGAATAAATAAATGAATGAACATCTTAAACATCTCACTGGAGGGTCCTTCATTCCCTCTTCCCTCCCTTCTACCTTTAGTCACTAGTTTGGAAGCGAGATCAAGAAGAAAATTGGAAGTCTGGTCATTCCTTGGCCTGGAGCATCTCTCTGAAGAGAGTAGGGATTGTAGGTTTATGGACAACAAAAGAAGTTCCCAGAAGAACACAGCTAGCAAAATCCTTTAGTTACCATTTTGGATTTGGGATTCAACACTCTGTTTTCTGTTTTTTTGGGGGATGGGAACAATTCTCAATTTTGAAGGGAGGAAGGCATGAACTCTAAAATTGCATTAAAGTCATATAAAGGAAATATAGAGTAGCTTGGTAGAAGCATGTGAGGATGAACAAAGAAGGTTGAAAAATGTATGTAAAAATGTTTATCAGGTTCTGACAAATAACATTCTTTAGGATAGAGATTCATTAATTTTAAGCATGGGGTTTTAATTTGGTGCTGCACTGTCTTTTGCTGCCTCTTTCTTTCTTTCTCTTTCTTTTTCTTTCTTTCTTTCTTTCTTTCTTTCTTTCTTTCTTTCTTTTCTTTCTTTTCTTTCTTTCTTTTCTTTCTTTCTTTCTTTCTTTCTTTCTTTCTTTCTTTTCTTTCTTTTCTTTCTTTTCTTTCTTTCCTTTCTTTCCTTTCCTTTCTTTCTTTCTTTCTTAGTGTGACTTGAGAAACATTTATATCCAGGATCAAAATCCAATTTTGTACCTCCAAATGTGTCTTGGAATATTAGATGACAAGATGGTGTATAGTATTTGTAAGAATGTCCTATGGGAATGTGACTGTTCAGTTGCAGTTAATGATCCTTGCAATTCTGTTCAAAACTACTTTCCCCCCACACTCCCCCCTGATGGTTGCTTCATGGACTGGCCCTGTCTTCAAGCTTAGAGTTGAGAATTCTTTATTCATACCACATTTGCAAAATAGCTATTTGGTTTATTAGTTTGACCATCTTGGCTTATTAAGGTCATCTTGGGCCCTTGGAGGTGTTCTTATGGTATCTTTAAAAAAAGATCCTTCTTAAATTTGAAATAAATCTTTCATTGCATATATACCATGTAATGGTGACAATGTATTAATCAATACTTAGTAGAAATAGACTAGAATATATAATATCAACATAATATATACTTTTTATTACCAACCCTTAGTTCCTTTTTCTAAATGGAGGGAAAGATGCAAATGTTTGGGGAGGGAAGGAAGTGAAGAGGAGAATAGATACATGTGAGTTAATAAAAAGAGGGAAGGATTAGGGCAATTATGCAATTTTGGGAAATGAAACCTTAAATCCTGAGGTCTGAAATAGGAAATCTCCACCTGTGTGTTCAATAAGTAACTATTGATTGTATAAAAGATAGGCACTTTGCTGGTAAATTTAGAAGTGAAAAAAAAATGATCAAGGTCCCTGTCTTTATGACGCTTGCAGTCTAATAAAGAGAAACAGGAATCAAATACTCATACAAATTAATTTATAATTACAAATTATGATTTTCAAAACCCAAGAGATTTAAGATTAAATTAGGGAGACCTGATTTAGATGTAGGAAGAGGCCAGGGAAAAATATTCTATTAAAAAACTTTTAAGCTGAGACCTGAAAGATGATTCAGAGCTGATTAAGCACAAAGGAGCATTTCAGGTGAAAGAAACATGCAAAGGAGCATAAGGCCTTTACAAAATGGAAAGGTCAGTGTGGTTTGTGCAGAAGACAAAAAGGGAGAGGGGAGAGGTCCTTGTTGACTGTGTGGGATAAAGGGCTTGGGGCTTCTCCTTAATTGTGATGAGAAGGTACTCAAGAGTTTAAAGTTGCAAGTGGCATGATCAGATTTGGTTTTTAAGATCACTCTGGCTGAAGTATGGGGAATGTGTAAGGAAAACAAGAGAGGTGATGGGAATGTTTAAAAATAACAACTACGTTAGATACTGAGAGGCCCCTTGTCTAAATCTTTCATGTCTGCCTATCACCGATGACTAAAAATTACTTCCTTTGGGTTGAGATATTAAAACCCCCTAATGTGTTTAAGGGGTGGGGACAAACCATTACTATGCACCCTAATATAAAGAAGTATGTCCTCTTTCAAGCTGCTAATGGCAGAGCACATGGATACAACCACTTTAAAAAGGATCTGTTGTGGCTTTAGTTCTGTTAGCTCAATCAGTAATTATTTCTTTATAATTTTCTTTTAAAAAAACCTGAAGCAAATGTGGCAAAATAGTATTCATTAAACATATGTTGTGGTACATGGAGAATTACTGTATTATTTTATGTAAGTTGGAAGTATGGAAGTAAGTACAGAAATATTTTGAATTAAAAGATAAAACTTTTTTTTTTTTTTTAAACAGAAAGGGGATAGAGCCAGGGAAGGACAGGGAAAAAGAAAAGGAAGGGACTACTTGGTGAATAGTTCTACCTAGAGTCTCCCTTCCTTCAAAAGCTGAGTTTTGGTTTTATCAAGCATGGGCCTTCTGTGTTGGGAATATAACTTCATTTTGGGAAGTTGAGATTATTTTAAATATTCAATTGTTTCCCATCTCCCTGCCCTAACGCAGATGATGTAGTGATGGAAAGAAAATGAAAATAAAAAAGTATGATCTCACTATTGAGGGTGCTGCTAGGAACAACTTCAGGGGCAGTGTGAATTATGCAACATAGCTGCCCTGTTCAGAATTGATTTTTGATGAAGTTTTTTATTTTTCGTCAGGGGGTGGGAATGAATTAGTTTGGGATACTTGAGGGGCCTCAGCTGTATCTGTAGGGTTTCATTTTCTTAAGAAAAAAGTTCTGAAGAAAATATGGCAAAATATTAAGCTATTACAAAGTGACTGGTGAGTAATATTTGTGATTGTTAAATGATTTTCTATTCTTGATTCTTTAAATAATTCTTGAAATTTCTTAGAAGGAAACTTAATAGGAGATGCTCATTTTATATGACTGCAACTATGAGGGAGGTGCAAATACGGATGCCTACAAATGCAATGTAAAGCTCTCAGTTTTAAAATATTAGTTTTAATATTGTTTTTCAGTCGTTTTTATTTCTTACATGTGTTATCTTCAACATGGATGAAATATATTATTGTTGGTATAATATATTAATGTGGGTGAGCAGGAAGGTACATGTTTACCTCATTGCCTAACAGAAATCAGTATGTTATTTCCATGTTCCCATTCCCTAGATTGGAGAAAGGACATCCAAGTCCCTTTGACTTTCAATGTTAATCTCTTTTACTTGCTTTAAGCTTCAGAAATTACTCTCATTTATTTTTTGAGCATAGAACAGACTGCAAATATGATGAAAGTGAAGTACACTTAAAAATAAGTATTGTTTTAGGTTAGCATATTTTCATAATTCTATACTGAAGAGATTTTAAACCCTTGATAGGACATTTTTACATTTACTCCTTATAGTCCTGACGATTAGCAGGTGACATCAGAGGTTTGTTTAAATTGCCAAAACTTAATTTAAAAATAGATATATATATATTAGTGGCACTAGAAATAGAAATGCCAAGCATGGAAGCTTCCAGAAGAGTTTCCTATGTATACAGCAGCTAGTCACCTCAGTCCTCTCACTTTTAGTTCTACTTTAAAAGTCCAGGTGTTCCCTTTATAAATAATGATACCAAATTGCCTGAAGCTAATACCCCTTGTAGTTGGGGGAGATTTGGGCATTAAAGCAAACATCATCAATTTTTTAAGAACTAGAAATGAATTATAGCTATGGAGAACTATAAGGATTCATTGCTGGGCTTCAATCTATCTGAAATCAGGGACATTTTAAATGTAAATCAGTTTAATAATGAAGTTCTCTTAGGGAGAGGAAGGTTTATCTTTTGGACACATGCTTCCCTTTCCTGACCTTCACTCCCTATTCCCCCATACCCTATTGATATGAAGACAGGATCAATGTCACCAGAGACACAATGAGCTTGTTAAAGTTAGTTCAAAGTTCTCAGATAGAATTACATTTATCTGTTTAGATTGAAACCCACATTTATTTCTGTTGAGATTCAGGACATGCTACTACAAATGTAGCACCATTGCATATTGAAAATTTTAAGCTGAAGAAGTTTGAGAAAACAGCCAAAGAAAGAAAGTCACTGTGACCTTCTCCTCATTCCTCTCCCTGAAACAGGTCATAAATACTCATGTGAGAAGTGTCCATCCTATACCCGGAAGAAAGGAGCATCCTTATCTCTGAACACAAAGGGATGTTGAGGATAAGCTGAACAAACAGTCCTTGTTCAGTTTCCCCTAGTTTACTACAATTACCTTAGACTCTTTGACCTATCATGTATTTTCTACATGACTGTCCATCACCTCATCACACCTAGCATAAAAATACTCAGATCTGTTTTTGCCTTGGGTCTTCATTTCCTTATGAAGGTTTCAGTGTCGTGTAAAACTCATATTAAACAAACATGTCTGCTTTTCTCTTGTTAATCTGTCTTTGTCAGTTTTATTTTCAGATCCAGTCAGGGCCCCAGAGGGCTGAGGAAAACGTTTTCCTTCCCTAAACTTCATAGTAAATTGAATACTTACAATAAAGTATCTCCTTCCACTTTTCCTTTCCTCAGCAATATTTAAATGAGAGTTCTGAACGAAAAAATAAATAACCATAATTTTTCTTAAAATTTCATTTGACAGTTGACAGAATCCCTATTTTACAATTTTACCTTTTTTTTTTAAAGGCACCATAATGTCTGCAGTACATGTTGTATATATAGTTGCAAAGAGCAACTTTAGTATTTCTTTAGTTGTTAGAATTATTAATTATTAGTGGATTAAGAACCTATTGCTAATTGGCATATTGAGTCACTTTCCCAATGTTATTTCTAACATTTCAGTATATTAAGCTAAATTGTTTTCTATCAAAATAGAATTTTGTCATATATAATTTTCTAACCGGAATAAAGTGCTCATTTAAGAAAAAGATCTAGATGTGTGTAACAAGTCCTCAGAAGCAGGCAAGACTGTGTTTTGATGTCATTAATTACTTTTGATTACCAAACTGCTGTATTCATGCTAATTGCTAAATCCTGTGGGATCTCACTAAGATGAGGGACAGCCAAGAATAGACAATAGAACCCCAAATCAGCTGAGATGGTGATTTTAACATCTCGAAGACCATATTTAAAAAGAACACTTTAGGCATGATATTAAGTTAGTAGAGGTAGAACCCCTTCATTGATGAAGAACTGTTTGGGGGCAGGACAGTTCTGCCACAATAAAGGCAGTTAACATGTTTGTTTACTCTTGAGGTTCTTTCCAACCCCAGAACAACACAGATTCTACTTCTAGATCTCTGTGGGAAAATTTAAGCTGAAAAGTGAGTAATTAAGATTTTAACATTTATTTATTTTCAATTCACCTACATAATGGAGAGAAAACTTCGTCTTCTGTCCACCCCCACCCTTCTCAGCCTGGGCTGATGAAGAAAAACATCTGATAGGAGACTGAGAAAGAGACATAGAGAAGGATGAGGGACAAATCAAGTCAAACAGAAAGCAGAGAAAGAAAAATGGTGAGAAAAAGTAAGAGATAGCATAAGAGGGAAAATTAGCAGGAGAAAGTAATCTGAGAATAGCAGTGCTCATTTCCCATGTAGAAACATACTATGTTGGGAACTCTTCAAACCTCAACCTATGCTATTAAATAGGTGCCAAGTAGGGAAAGGCCTTTTATGCCCATGTTTTGGGCAAAAGAAGACAGCACAAAGTGAGCTGGGAATTTGCATGTAACAGGCAAAAATCTTCTTTCTGGACCTGAGAGAATCCTGACTGTATTTTGTGATCATTAGAAGATCAGAATAAATTCTCGAAATCCCCCACAAAGGCACCAAACTAAAATCCTGGTGATTGTTTCCTCCAGGACATAGCCATCATAAGAACCTTTCCAAAGTGGCATCATTTTAGAAAGCACATTAACGAAATGGGACGTGATTAACTGGAAGCAGGACTCTTGTTTGCTTTTATTAAAATAAGTCTCTCTTGAAACAGATCCATTCCCATTTCTTACCATCTTGTCAGAGGATGCCACTGCAGTGGGAACCAAGTGCTCCCTTTCCAATTTAATGGGTAATCAGAAGTGCAGAGCTACCTGTACAGGCAAAAACCAACAATTCTGAAGGATGACCCTTCAGTGGAAATGCATTATGGGGCAGGCCATGTGTTTTCCTGGAACTCACATTTTAACCCCAGTGTGGTTCCCTTTACTGTATCTTAGTAAGAGCTCAGCTTATGTTATACTTTACACAGTGTCTAGGGTGGGCAGTCATTGTCATAGCTCAGGTTTCTCTAAAATCTCATGTTCTCAGAGTAGATATTATGGATGTAAAGACCAGTGAAACTGATAATGAAATAGCAAGTATTCCTTTAGGATTTTGATGTCAGAGAAAGGAACTCCTCGTCTCTGTTGCCAAGAAGCTGTCAAATATGCCTTAATTATGATTAATAACGTACATATACCTGAGAAGGTTATTTCTCTCTCTCTCTCTCCTCTCTCTCTCTCTCTCTCTCTCTCTCTCTCTCTCTCGTGCTTTCTTAAAATGCATCTTTGCTAACTATTATCTCAGGGGCCGACATAACTATAGCTTTTGGGACAGACTAAGATGGTATCTCTGTGTACTGTGGTGTTTATAAAATATTTGTGTTTGGCTAACCAAGTCAGGTTTTAGCAACTCTCCATGTATATTGCTTTTTGTTGCAGTTGCTAGTTACAGTGAAAAAACTAATATTTTGGGTGGAAAATTTAATTTTTTTCATAGATAACTATCTGATGTTAAAGCAAATCAGTAAATACCTATCATTTACTCTTGAGGAGGATGGCAGTCATTATGCCTCTGAAGTGAGCAGTTTTATTGTTCATACAGGAGGGAAAGGTGTGGAGTAATTATGATACTGCTGTAGGAGTTGAGAAAGAAGCACATATTAATGGTGAATTTTGGCCAAACAAGTGTAATAGAGTGTCTTAATAGTTGCAGTATAATTAACAATACTGGTCAGTGATAATCACACCAAAAAAAATAAATGGTTTCCAAATAAAAATGGAAACCATTTATTGTAGAGTCTTATGTAATGATGCATAATATAAGCTTTGTGTATTTAGACATAAAGTGAGTTCAGAAGTATATATGTTGAAAAAAGGGATATTAGAAAGAGTTGTGTATGGATTTTGTACAGTTTTTGGCTTTTTTTTTTTTTTTAGTCTAGATATATATTTTGCTTATCCTTGTTAACATTCCCGGAGTATTTTATATTTGCAAAGTGCTTTACTCTGCTTTTACTAGTTATTCCCAGTGCTAATACACACCTGACATCATTCTATTGTTTAGGTAAAGTTAACAGGCTTCAGAATTCAGTGAGTTAATGGCTTTGTCTGCAGCTTAATTAGACAGTTTAAGCTCTAATTGGCTGGTGTTAAGTCAATCAATCAGTTAGAGAGCTGCACATTCACTCACTGGGAATTGTGAGAGCAATTGATCTAGTTGGTGCCAGACACTGCAGGAGAAATTGCTTATTCAAAGTGAACTGCACGTTGCAAAGAACCATGGCAGCGGGTGTCTGTGACGCCTGGCCAAGTGCAGTCTATGTCTCAACCTTCATGTGCAGAGTTTAAGGAAAAGCAGATTACCCTGTTCCTCTTGGTAGAGAAGGAAAACATGTTAGAATATAATGTGTTAGCTTAGCAAGATGGAGACAGAGATGACTGTCAACTGTTGCAAAAGCTTCCTTGGAAAGGGAAGCAAGGACAAGTTGGAATACCCAGATATGATCAGACTGCTATGTGATCAAGCATTCTGGAACATAGGTGCCAGAGCCGGCATAACCTCTCAAATTCTGGTTGTGAGTTCCAGACAGTTGAGAAAAATGCTTTTAAATGTAATCTTGAGTTTTCTTTTAGTTGATTTTGGGATCATAGATTTAGTTTATAATACCAAAACATCTCTACATGATGTGGCCCCTGCCCGCCTCTCTGAGCTCATCTGGTATTTTCTTCCTCATTCACTGCAGTGCAACTCTCCTGGCTTTTCTGACCCTCCAGTATGCACCGATTGTTCCCACCTGCAAGCCTTTTAAACTTACTATTTCCTCTGCCTGGAACTCTCTTTTGTATTGTCATAAGTCTGGGCCCTTCTCATTATATTTATTTTAAATAGACTTATTTTTAGTTTTAAATTCACAGCAAAATTGAGTGAAAAGTACAAAGATTGTTCATCTATCCCCATCCTGCCCCCCATGCATAGCCTCCCCATTATCAACATCGTCACCAGAGTGGTGAATTTATTACAATTGATGAACCTACATTGACATCATAATCACCCAGAGTTTATAGTTTACATTAAGGTTCACCCTTGGTGTTATATACTCTGTGGGGTTGAACAAATGTATAATAAATGACATGTTTCCTCCATTATGGTATCACACAGAATAGCTTAAGTCCCCTAACAATCCTCTGTGCTCTGGCTATTCATTCCTCCCTCCCTCATAACCCCTGCTCATTATTTTTTAAATCTGTTCATGTATTACCTCCTCAAAGAAGCCTTTTCTCGGCAGCCTAGCCAAAATAGCAATCTCTCCTTACCCCACACTTTATTTTCAATATAGCATGCCTGAAAGGATCCTATCGATCTGGCTCTATTTTTTTCCTACTTCTGTCCATTGTAAGACCCCCTCAACCCCCCTCCCCCATTATAGTAGAATGTATTGTTCCCTGCTCTGTCACCTAGCTCCTAGAATAGTGTCTGGCCTATGATAGGCCCTCCATAAATATTTGTGGACTGTATGGATCTTCTCCTGAGTTTTTTAATGTGCCAGGGACTATACTGGTGATACAAACATGTTAGCCACAGCCCCATTCCCTAAAGGAGCTTAAAATTTAGAGAGGAACATAGTTAGCATTTATAAGATGATCCAGTAAGTGCCATAATTTAGTATTGTGCTATGAGAATAAAGTGAGGGACCTTCTAACTCAGACTGGGGTGATCAAAGAAGATTTACCGGAGAAAATAACACTTAGAGTAAGACCTAAAGTATAAGGAGGACTTAGTCTGGCAGTAGGTGCTGTCAGTGTCCTACCTACTTCTCCTTGACATTTACCATTCAGATTGTTCCCTGACCCCACTACTTCTAACCTATCTGAGCGCAAACTCAGCCAGTGCAGGGAGCAGGCTGGAAGCCTTGGGGAGTTAAGTACCAGCAGGAGCAGCCACAATGACTGATGGAGCAAGTGATAAAACCCCAGCTTCCTTGCCCTTTGGGGAGGTGGGCAATCTGAGGTGCATTCTACACTATCTCTCAGAGGTCCCCAAGGGGATTAGCTCATTTTATTACACTTTGCACCCACAGTAGGATTCCTTCTCTCGTCTCACATCCCTACTCCTCTGCCTGTGTTTCCTGGAGTCACCTCCAAAATACAGGGTCCAGCACAAATAACGCCTCTTTTTTATGAGCTGGTAATCTATACCACACCTTTTATTACAAAATCATAAGCTTGTAATTCTGTAATACAACAATATCACACTCAAGCACACTTTAGGTGACATTTTAGGGGAAATGTTCAAATTGCTGTCCATCTCATGCAAGACATTCACTTGAATGGTCTGGCTTTACTTCTGCTGGACCCTTCATTTTCCCTCAAATGCTTGTTTCAGGTTCTGATACTGGGAGAATCCAACTTAGGACACCTGGCAAAGAAAAAAGACCCAAAGACATTCTGGACAAAGAAAAAAGGTTTTCTAAAAGCTCAGACTTGGAGAAGGGCCTGACATATTTAGAAAATATTGAAAAATTAATTGTGGGTTAATTGTGAGAAGGGTGGCTGGGAGTAACAGGAGATGAGGATGGAAAAATATTGGACCAGCTCATTTGCCATGTATGGATTTTTCTAAAAATAGTGATGGCAGATTTGTACTGATTTACCCATAGTTCTACCTCTGTGAATAGGAGAAAAATATATGTGTATATACTTAGACACAAAATTTATACACATATACATACACATATTTAACATGGGTTTTTATAAGTGCTTAAATAGAGTTTTGGAATAGGGCAAAAGTACCTGGCTTATGCTGGGAATTGCACCCATAGTCTTATTCATCTTTTAGTCAAATGCACAAATTAGACACAGAGCAGTAACAGGCAAATGACAGTATTGTATGTGAAGTTAAAAATGAGAACAAAAAAATCAGTCAATATAAAATAATCTGTACCTTGACCTGGAGTTTTCAAATAAAGACCTGAAGAGCCTGTCAGAAATAAAATGGCTTGTGCCAGGCTTTCCCCTGCTGCCCAACAGTTCTGATGGGAAGAAACTATCTGTGGCTTCCAAAGTGTTTTTGGTCCCCATGTCCCTGACCTCATGCATTTTTTGAAGGGGAATCTTCAGAGAAACCTGTGCTACATTTAACTTTGGGATCTCTCTTGTGGGCTGTGTCTAACCAGACACAGCCGATCTGAATATTTCCTGCATGCTAAGCAGACCATTGTCAGTCGCTTCCTCTAGGCTAGATTGTTATAAATGCTGTTTATGATCCTGCTATGACAACTGTGAAGGACATGGCAAAGAATTTATCACAGGATTATTCATCCACCAGCAGAATACCTAATAAGATTCTAAATGACCCAAGATGATAATAAGATCTAGCTTGTAGCAATAAGGTATTAATAAACTGCTTTTTTCAATAAGGGAGAGTCCTGGCATCATTACCCTGACATATTTGTTTTGCTTATATTTTGCGAACAAAGTAGGGCTGCTGGATTGAATAGTAAATTTATAAAAACCCCTGATGTATGAAAAATACAACCCACATGAAGTGGAACCCATAGGTTAAAGTCAAGAACACGGTGTTTGCCGATGATTTCCGAGAGCCAGACTCCCAAGCCATCGATTCTAATTGTTCCGTGCCATTTGCCTTTGTATTTAAAAATTATATAAGAATAATATATCGCCCACTGTTGACCACAAGGCCATAATTCAAATGAATAAATTTAGTAAAATCATAAACCAAGAAAGTGCAGTGTAGATGAATAATGGATGAAACGGGAACACTGAATTCAAAATGAAATCTGAGATTCTGCTGCATGATCCTGTTTTGAAAATGAAGCTATTTAGTCTTAAGTTAACAAAAAAATGGATCCTGTTCATTGTCACTCAACTAGTCTTAGGGAAGAAAGGGGTGGAAATTCAAGATCCTATCAGTAGTGATTTTTTGAATAGCAGAAACTGGAAACGCGAGATGTAATTCCATACCGCCCTGGCTTTACCTTTCTGCCATATAGCTTCTTTCTGTGGCAACACTGCAAGGACAAGACCCCAAAAGCTGAAAATATTAAGACTTTTCCTTCATTTTCAGGAAAGTAACCTTGTGTCTTAGAAGATGTTCTCTAGTGGATTAAATTCATCAGAGCAGATGTCAGGATTAAGATCAGCAATGTTCTTTTTTTCACTGAGTTATTGAGTTATGTATATACAATAAAATGCACCATTCCTAAGTATATATAGTTTGAAGCATCTTGAAAAATGAATTCCTGTGCAACTGTCACTCAAAACACGGTGTGGAACATTTTCATCTCCTCAGAAAATTCCCTTGCACTCTATTCCAGTCCCCATTCCAGGGACATGGGGACAAAAAAACATTTGGAAGCCATAGATAGGTTCTTCCCATCTGAGCTGCTGGGCAGCAGGGAAAGGCTGGCACAGGCCATTTTATTCCTAACAGGCTGTTCAGGTCTTTATTTGAAAACAGGTCAAGGTAAAAATTGTTTTATATATTGACTGACTTTTGTTCTCATTTTGTTCGAATCCTCCCATTCTTAAGCCCCAGTGCCATTGTTCTGACTTGTGTCCTGTGAATTAGATTTGCTTGTCATCCAACTTCATATAAATTTAAACATATAGTATAGTCTTTTGTGTTTGCCTTCTTTCACTTCATGTAATGTTTTTGAGATTAATTTTTGTGTGTGTGTATCAGTTGTTCATTAGTGTTTTTTGCTGTATGGATGTGCCATCCTGTATTTATGTATTCTCTTGTTGATGGATACTTGGTAGTCCCCAGTTTTCAGCTAATATGAGTAAAACTGCTATGAATATTTCTGTACCAATTTTTTTGTTAACTCAGAATGCACCATGGCTGAGATATGAAAGCTAAAACTATAAAACCTCTAGAAGAAAATAAATAAAAATTTCACAACCTTAGGGATAGGCAAAAATTTCCTATATAAGATACTTAAAGCATAGACTGTAAAATGAACAACCAATAAATAGGACTTCATCAAAATTTAAAACTTCTGCTCATTATGTACAAATCTTTTTGTGGATCTACATTTTCATTTATTTTAAGCAAGTGCCTAGGAGTGGGCTTACTAGCTCACAGTGTAGATGTAGATTTTATTGTGTAAGAAACTGCCAAATGGTTCTTCAACTTGTTCCGTTTTACATGCTCACCAATAGTATGCAACAGAGTTCCAGAAGCTTGTTCCATGTCCTGGCCTACAGTCAGTGTTGTACATTTCTTTTTATTTTAGCCATTCTGGAGGGTTTGAAATGGTTTTCTAACTGTGGTTTTCACTATCAACAGTGTTTTTAAACTTAAAAAAAATGACCAAATAGGTAGCCTGGCAACTGATTGGATTTGCATTTAGCTTGGACTCACAATTTGCCAGATTCCCTTTTGTGTGAATTCCACACATTAACCATTGTAAAGCAGAATGTTTTGGTCATTGCATTTTAGACTGCCACGTCATCTTCAAATTGCCTTTGACCACATTCTTTCCATGTTTGTCTCCAACTCCTGCTACTTTGCTCACTGTTTAGTCATAACTCATGAAAAAGATTTATCATTGTTAGTTAAGCATTCCACTTGACTGCTCTAAAAGACACACAACTAAAATGACCTAAAGCCTAGGTGAAATTACTCAAATTACAAAGAGTATTATTTCATGTGTGGACATGATTTGCAGGGATTCTAATACTGCTTTTCTGTTAAAGAAGTAGATTGAGCAAAGGCTGTGCTAGAGCACTGGGTTCAGATGAAAGCCTAATGGAAACCACATGCTACCTTCTCAATAGGCTGGGCCTTCATTAAAGTAAGATACAGTGAAATTGCTGCCTGCTGCCTATAGGTTATGGCATTTACTATAACAGAATGTCTTGACAAATGAAATAGGGACTTTAACTCCTTTAAAATACATTTTATATACTTTCAATCTACCATATGGGGCATATTTACACATGGGTTGGGGCCTATTGAGTTGTAACCTTCCTGCATTTGTTTTAATTGAGGGTCATGTGAAAATGGCCTCTTCCATTATGGATACCCTCAGTGTTCTTTAGGATTGAACTTCACTTTACTGGTCTTCAAAGAGCTGCTTTTGCATGATGTGTACTGGAAAAGCCAGGAAGCCTTCAAGTGCCTGATGGTTACACCACCCATTTCTGAGAAAAGCAGTCAAAGGCTATTCCCTGAATATAAATTATCCTCCCTATAGTGGGACCTTGCAGCTCTGGCTAGAGCTGATGGCCTAGAAGTTGCTACCTTTCACAAAGGCACTTAACCATAGGCTGAGCATGATGAACATGATGATGATAATGATGACACTTATTACTATCAACTGTAGCTTGATATTTTTGTTGGGAAAATGACGCTTAAGACATAAAACTTTTTGATTTGCTGTGCTCTGCCACTAAGGGGTACTATCACTGCTATAGCCTGTGTGTCCATCAAATGTGAATTGTATATAGTTTTTTAATTTTTCCAGGTGTATTTTTTCTCATTTAGAATGAATATAAGTGATTATCTTATTAGTACAGTAATTTTATAATTTAAGAAATGAGTTTGATGTCTCATAAATGCCGAAGAAGTACAGTGAGATAATATAATTTTTTTCTCTTTTCAATCCACCATTTTATGTCTTCATTAATTATTCTACCCATAATAGTTTTGATAGATACTTTTTATTTAAAAAGTATCTTCTATCAGTAATCAATTATTATTATTCACTTTTTGTGCTTTGCACTTGCTTGTAGCACTTAGTCTTCTATCCATTGTGTGAGAAGGGGTTATGTATGCTTACTTTTTGTGGGGAGGGGAAATGCATCTCAGGCTGGTGAACCTGGCAAAAGACACCTACCCTGACCTCAAGGATGTTACATTTTAGTTGTGGAGATGAAATGCATGCACATCAACTAGACTTACCAGATCTAAAATAGGAGTGTTTTTAAAAATCTGCCAGCATGATTTGGTTACATTTGGTTACATTTTTTCTTCATATAGTTTGAGGCAATGTCGCTTAATTCATTCAATTTCATGATTGTTATATCTTCTTGGAGAATTGATCATCTTATTTCTCATAATCTAATTACTCTTCTTAATTCCTAGTAAAGTTTTTCTCTCCCTTAAATTATTTTTCTCTGATATTAGTATTTTTTTTTTACTTTCATTGAGTATTTCACTAGCATATCTTTTTTCATGCCTTACCTTTCAACTTTTATCATTATATTTCATAATGCTTCTTTTAAATAGCATATAATGGAACTATTAAAAATTTAAGACTATCTCTTTTTGCTTGGTTGGTTTAATTCATTAGAATTTCATGATTTAAATCACAATTTCTTTGGACTTTTTCCCACAATTTTTTGTTGTTTCAGTATTCCCTGTGTTTTTTGGTATAGTTTTTTCTTTTTTCTTTCTTTTTTTTTGGTTTAATTTTTTTGTTTAAACGTAGTTGGCCAAAATACTGGTTCAACATTTCTATACTTTACAAAGTAATCACCACATTAAGTCTAGTAACCATCTGTCACCATGCAAAATTACAATATTATTGACTGTATTCCCTGTACTGTGGTTTATTTATTTTATAACTGGAAGTTTGTGCCTATTATTCCCCTTCACCTTTCTCTTCCATACCCCTAACCCCCTCCTCACTGACAGCCATTAGTTTGTTTTCTGTTTCTGTGAGTCTGGTTTTGTTTTATTTTATTTATTTTCTTTAGATTCCACATGTAAGTGAAATTATATGGTATCTTTCTCTGTTTGATTTGTTTCACTTAACATAATACCATCTAGGTCCAATCTTGTCACAAATGGCAAGATTTTATTCTTTTTTATTGCTGAATAATATTCCATTATATGAGTGTGTGTGTGTGTGTGTGTGTGTGCGTGCGTACCCCATCTTCTTTATCCATTTATCTATCAATGGATGTCCAGAATGCTTTCATGTCTTGGATATTGTAAATAATGTTGTAGTGAACATTATGTGTGTGTGTGTGTGTGTGTATGTATGGATATGTATATATTCATATATATACACATGTGTTTACACACACACACACACACACACACATTGAATTAGTGTTGTTTTCTTTGGATTAATACTTAGGAGTAGAATTGCTGGGTTGTGTGGCAGTTTTATTTTATAATTTTGTGTGAAATTTCCTTACTGTTTTCCATAGTGGCTGCACTAATTTACAATCCAGCCAGCAGTGCAAGAGGGTTTCCTTTTCTCTACATTCTCACAAACATTTGTTATTTGTTGACTTTTTGATACTATTGGCTTAGATTTTTCTCGTTTATTAACTTCTTTTGGACAGACTGGATTTTCTTTATTCCTTTTCCCCTCTCTACCAGTTTGAAATTTATACATTCTATTTTTTATCTTCTCCTGGCTGTTATTAAATTTTTCATATGCATACTTGAAGCCGAAATTTAATATTTCTTCCCTTTTCCAAAATTATACAAGAACCTTTGTACCCAAAGATCCCTCTCATCACCCATGATATTTTTTTCCCTCAGGATTTTAATTCTTCAATGATTCAAAACTAGACATCTTTACTGCTTCTTTTTCAGTAAATGTTTATTTAGATTTACTTTACATGTTTGTCAGTTTCTTCCCTCACTGTTGCTCTTTACTATTTCTTCATTATGGGTTCAATTTTCTTCCTACTATGTACATCCGCTAGTGTTCTCTCAGCAGTCAGTGAACGTAAAGTCTCACAGTCTTTGATGAAAAAACTGTCTTTATTTTATCATGCTATTTGAGCGATCATTTTGCTGACTTTTCTCCTCAGTACTTTGAAGAGATTATTTATTTGTCTTCTGGTCTCTCTTTAAAATTTTTATTGAAGTATTAATATAACACACATATTAAAAATTTAGCACACGTATTTTGAATATATAGTGCAATGAGCCCCTGTAATCAAAACCTAGATAAAAAAATAGATCATGGGGAGTTCCCTGATGGTGTAGTGGCTTAGGGTTTCGGCGCTGGTGCTGTCAGCGCTGCTGCCTGGGTTCGATTCCCAGACAGGGAGCTGCCCACATACCAAAAAGCAAAAAAAAAACAAACCAAAAAAATAGAACATGCCCTGCACAGCAGAAACCTTCCCTGTATCCCCTACCACTAGCCCCCTGACAGTTAAACGCTATTTAGATTTCTACCAGCATTGATTAATTTTGGTTTGGCTTCTATTTTTGCTGATGGGAAATCTGCCATCAATCTAATCTTTATTTATAGTTAATCTTTTTTCTTCATTTTAAAGATTTTATTTTTGATATTCTGCAGTGTGTGTGTGTGTGTGTGTATCCAGAAAGTATCCAGCCATGTAATATGAAAAATAGAGGCATTTATGGTTGGGTTTTTTTTTTTTTTGGATAGCCTATACATATATATATATATATATATATATATATATATATATATATATATATATATATATATATATATATATATATATATGAGAGAGTGCTGTGGATTTATTTCTATTTGCTCTGTTTTGCTCTTGGCATGTTTCCTAAATCTAATGATATGTTTTTCATAAACGCTGGAAAAACATTCCATTATCTCATTGATTATTGCTTCTCCCTAATCCTTTTTACTCCATCTTTCTGAAACTCCTAAGATATATATATATATATATATATATATATATATATATATATATATATTATTTTTTTTTTTTTTTTTTTTTTTTTTTTTTAATCTCAATTTTTCTATGTTGCGTCTGGGTAATTTTCTGATTTTTCTTTCATTGATTCTCATCTGTTCTCTCTGATCTAATGTTAAACCTATTTATTATGGGTTGAATGTGTCCTCCAAAAGAGATACATTGAAATCCTAACCCCTAGTATTTTAGAATGTAACCTTGTTTGAATAAGGTCTTGATGGAGGAAACCAAATTAAAGTCCTTGGAGTAGGCTCTACTCTAATCTGACTGGTGTCCATAAGAGAGGGTGGGGAGGGTCAGGGGTGGAATTTGGACCCAGAGACATGCCCATCAGGAGGGTTGTGTGTGAAGAGAATTGAGAATGCGTGTGAAGATTGGAGTTATGCTGCCACAAGCCAAGGAACATTGAGGGTACCAAAGCCCAGAAGGGACAAGGAAGGATCCTTCGTCTGCATGGGTTTCAGAAGGAACATGGTCCTATTGACACCTTGATTTCAGACTTGTAGCCTCTACAACTCTGACACATTACCATTTCTGTTACACTAAGCCACTCAATTTGTGGTATTTTGTTATGGGAGCCCTAGGAAACTAATGTACCATTTATTAAGTTTTACATTTCAATGATTCTGGTTGTTTTCTTAAATTTCATAAGTACACTGTACTTTTTATATGCTGACCAGACGTACCATTCTAAATGGGAGAGAGAACAACAGTACTGTCCCATTTCAAACTGTATGTATGGTCAGCCTTCTTTTTCAGATCTATTTCTTTTTATTATATGGTATCTTGCATCATGGCTTTTAATCTTGCTTTTATGTGTTAGTTTTTAATATACTTGTAAGGCCTGTTTCAGATTGTTCTGTTATCTTAAACTCTTAGAATATAACCTTCTTGTTGCTTTCTTTCTCTTTTGGAGGATCATTTTTCTCTTGTAAATTATACATATACATATATATGAAATTTTTATTTTTTTTTTTTAAAGATTGTGAGCTTACTTTCATCAAGGGAATGTCCCATGTTCCTTGGGTTGTGAAAATGTTTGTACAGACTAGTTTTGTATTTTCTTATGATGGGCATCTCAGTGGTTTAATTGGTCTACAGCTAATTGTTATTTTAAGTTTTTCAGAGGTTTCCTTATTGGTGGATTAGTTTAGACTCTGTACCCTGCATGCCCAAACAGGCTTGGGGTTTTGATATTTCATAAATGACTTTTTTTTATCACTTGGAGCTGATAAAAGACAATACTCCTTGATTCCTCCCTGTGCTTTCTAGGATCTTGACTATGTTCATAGGGGGTGTCAGTTCTAATTTCCCACCTTGCATGGCCCCTGTTGTATGTGTCCTGCTTTTAAGTGGGCATATAAACCTCAGCCTCTCACCATTTGGCCCTGTATCTAGATCCACACCCTGCTAGGCTACCAGAGCATCAGTTCACAAGTGACAAGATGGTAGCTCTGGCTATGTGTTCCTCTTCATTTCTAGTGCCTGGGAATTTCTTTTTTCTGTTTATCATTTCTCTTTATCATTCTTTCTTTTGAGCTTGGTTCTGTTTAAAAAACAGTTTTGCTACATTTCCTCCAGCATTTCTATGCAGTTTTAGAGAGGAAAGAAATTGGGGGCTTGTGTTAGTACAGCCTGCTACTTCACTGAACCGCAAAGCTGGGACCAACTTCCGATACTGAATGATTGTGGAGAATGGTCAGTACTTGCTCAAGGGGTTTTAAGGAGGAAGAGATTCACCAAAGAGTGGGAACAACCAAGCACTGAAGAATGCTAGGTGGAGTTGAGATAAGAGAAGATTAAATATTTTTAAAACTATTTCTACATGTCAATTAGACTTAGAGCTGTATGTGAGGACAAAGATGTACATCTACTGTCCAGCATGACCATATGCACACGGCATTGTTGTTTTCTGCAGACGGACAACTTTCTTCTTCGTCCTGCTCTTTCCTATGACTTTTCCTTTGTACAAATAAAATTGTGCTCTCTAAACTGCAGGCAGCCAGGTTTTTGCAGGAAGCACCACATGGCTTCAAAACCTCACCATGCTAACTTAGTCCTTAAGGCAGCAGACGGTTGTGAAGAAAGGAATTAGAAATTCTCCTAGGGTGTTTCAACCTGTAGTTAATGGAGGAAGAAGGCTCTAGTCAGAATTTTGGTTTTTAATTTTTAATTTCATCAACTGTGACTTCATTTACTAAAAAAAGTAGAAAGCAAATTTCCTGCCCCACTTTGGAAATGCCCCCAATAGCCAATCAAATGAAATATCCATCTAATCTAAGTCCTGGAGGGGGTTGCAGAAATTAAATGAGAAAGTGATCATGCCTTAAAATGAAAATATGTTATGTAAGAGAGACAGCATAGTCTAGTGGTTCGGTGCATGGACTCCAGAGCCACTGGAGGTTTGAAGCCTTCACGCTGCTATTAACTAGCCATTTGGGAATGTTGCTCCAATTATCTGTGCGTCAGTTTCCTCACCTGTAGAATGGGGATGATAACAGATGTACATCTTAGGGTTGTTGTAGGCGTTAAAAGAAATGTAATAGTCCCTAATATATAGTAAGTTCCTAGTGAATGTTACTTTGTTACAGCCCTTGATGTCATAGTCTTTGTAACACCTAATCATAGGTCCAGGGCTCCAAGCACAAAATAAGACCAGAATGTTTGAGAACTCTCTGAAATTGTACCCCAAAGTGTGTGTGTGTGTGTGTGTGTGTGTGTGTGTGTGTGTTTGTGTTTGTATGTGTGTGTATGCACATTTATAAGGAGGTGGTGCACTTTTCTTGGGAACCAGTCACTATTTTCCATCAGATTCTTTAAAAAAGATATGCAGCCTAAAAATGTTTAAGAACTACTTCTTTTTTAATCAAATGACCATAATGCTAAATACTCGGATGCATTCACTTAGGTTTTGTGGCCCTTGCTTAGCTTGATAAACATTGATTGGGAGCCTGGCGCTGGTTGTTGACAGTCACTCAGCTGTGCAGGAGCAGCACCCTCACTCAGGTTACTCTTTCTCTACCTAGGGAGGACCCAGATGAGACCCCTTAATCAATCACTCTGATGGTTTCTGCTGAAGGCCATCAATGTCAGACTTCCTTAATGGACAATTTCAGTGTCAGGTGAATCAAACTTATTAAGATTGTCTGTGGAAGGACTGAAGATTCACTTAAAGCTTTTCTTTAAGAGTAATGTAGAATTTTATCCCTTCTCACGAAGTGCCATGAGACCCTTCTAGTCATTTTGAGAAAAAATGAAAATTAATGAGATTAGGAGGCCGTGGTGAAGTATCATAAGATACATAATGGAGGGCTCCCCAAACTTGATGAACTAAGAATTATTAGATGATTTTTCTTCTATCCTTTTAACTCTATCTTAGACATTTAGACAGATTGGGCAAGTCTTGCAAAGGCATAAATGTCAGACTTTTTTTTTTTAATGATGCGTGTCATCTAAATAGTGATGCTATCAATAGGGCATGTTGTGTTGCTGTTATTTTTTCCTTCTACTCTGAGAAGCCTTTTAACAGATGTAAAAATATTTATCTAGTGTTTTAAGTCCACAGTATTCAGCACCAACATACTCTTTTGAGTTCTCTCTTTTGATAATATCATATTTAACTCCCAGGAAGTCCTCGGCGTATCAGGGCAGATAGTAGGTACAAATCCAACACAAAGCTAATGAGCTCTCTTGTGATTATCAGGGAGGACAGCGACTCATTAAATCTCATTTCCTGGGTAAGTCCACATTGGGAGAAGAAATGATCTGAAATAAAGGCCCAAGAACCTAATGCAGTCAGATTTAGGGGATCTATGTAAGTAGCCACACGATAATCAGTGCAAATAGTGAAATGTTTTAATGAGGCTCTCTGAAATATTTAATCAGTTACTTCATTAAATTTTTTAAATAGTTCTGTTGTTTTCAGTTAGGAATTAGCCCCACAGCAGGGAGGGTCCTGAAACCAAATGGAGTTGTCTTTTGGTTGGATTCAATCCAAGATCTTGTTCCCCTACATAACATCTCTTTATATGTACAAACATTGCCATTGATATTCAAGGCTGTGCTGAGGAGAGGTTCAGGATGGCTAGAATGCGTAAACACTTCTTTTGGTTCTAAAGTACATGAATATCTGCTTAGAATTAGTCCTCTTCCAGGTTCCTTATTGGGAATCATTTTTCACTGTCTAAGTGTTTTCCACTGCTAAGAAGAAAAAAAATTTTTTAAAGGGAAAGCCATAGCAAGATGAAGAAAACACTGCAATTTGTTTTTGACATCTTAACTTCCTTTTAGATTTCCACCTTCACCTTCCTGGTACTTGCTTTATATCTTGCTCCTCACTTTTGTGTCCTGTTAGCTTTCTAATCACAAATTAGTTAAATGACAATAGCTTAAGATATTGTTCTTCTCCAGGATTTATAAGTGCAAAATGCCATGCACTTATAAATAAATGGATTTCTAGCAGTAGAATTTTAGATGTCATAACACGTTGAGAGGAGTCATGGTATTTTGTATGTCTCAGATCACATCCATTCACCAGGCCACCTGTGGTGCTAAATTATCCCATGCATATTAGCACTTAAAACTGTTTGTTAGAAGTATTACCTGTTGACTGGTGAGGGGAGGCTAAGAAGTGGTGTGTGGTGCCTGTTGCTGTATGACCAATTACTGCCTCATCACATAGCCTCATTTGGGAACATTGTCCTGAAAGAGGAGCGATCACTCTTAGTTTCATCTTCTTCCCTTTCCTTTGTACTTGTAGATTCTATCCATGTCATCAACTTGAGACTAAGACCCATGTTTTCTGCCACAACCACGAAGAGAAGGATCACCTACAGGTATCTTTTTTTTTTTTTTTTTAAGATTTATTTTTAAAGGGCTGTGGGCAGGATTCCTAATGGGGAAATCATTCCAGTCAGCCTTTTCATAGCAAAGATGGGTTTGCCAGTGCAAAATGTCAAGATGATTTAGATTAATTCAGGTCCCAACTCATGTTCATGTTAAACGTATTTGAGATGATTCATCTTCTAGGGCCATAGATCCTCTAAGATAACATATGGGGGTAGACCATGTCAGAAGAAAGGGCTGGGATATATGAGATACTAGTTTACATCATGAAAGGTAAGTGAATGAAAGTACTTTGTTTTCATGATTCAAAAATGCTTAATTAAGAAACACATTTCAGTGTTTTATAGTTTGTAAAATACCTTACAGTGTGTAAATATGCTTAAATAGTATTTTATTATTTTCTCTCCAAGTATCTGTCATTAAATTCTATATGCAATATTTTCTTAGAATTGAGGAAATACTGTTTGTCCCCTGTAGGTTAGAAGGTCTTCTCACAACTTCTTGTTTGCATTTTGGCTTCTAACAACAGCACAGCTAACTCTCCTCTATTGCTGATGAGAGGGAGGCCAGGCAACTCTTTGAAAACAAATAGAAGGCGTTCAGGTTGCTGAAAACACAGTAGACATGATGGATGTCTGACCTGACTCAGAGCTGGGGCAAACTGTCAAGGCAAAGCCGCTGTGAGTGAGAACCTAACCCAAGTTGATGGCAGACAGGAAGTTGAGGGTATATCCAGCATTGGAGACCAGGACTGTAAAAGAAACAGGGCAGATTCAGAGCAATGCAGGTTTCAGAGGCAGAATCTGTAGAGAATGCTGGGAGCAGAAACCTTCCATAATATGTGCTGGTAGATAATGCTTAGAAAAAGTTTTGGAAGGCTATGTCCGACAGTATTAAGAATATTGAGGAGTCGGATGGTGGGGAGCAGACTTAATCATTCTTACTTTTTATTTGTATGTATCTGTTGATAAAATATCTTCTAATGAGTATGTAATTTTGTTTAAGAAATTATAAAAATCATTAAAGAGTGAAAATGTACCCCAGAACTGTAAAACAGTTTTCACTGCTAAGGTACAAACTTGGCCAATCCAAAATAATTTATTTAGACAACTGTTGGCTTCCTGCTCTGCTTCCATTATGCCCAATTCCTCTGCCCTTGGGCCTGACCTCATAATGTGTGTGTGGGGGGGTCTGTCCCTCAATGGCAAGGCCAGGACTCCTCCAGTTACTCCTGGGAAATGTTTGAAGGAAGAAACCTAGCTCTAGGCTGCAGAGGCCCCGCACTCAAAAGCTACCCCAGAGGGACCAGTGGCTGAGGTTCCCCTTCTCTGAGCCTTGAAGGGTGTGTGGCTTGCTCTATGCTGGTAGCAGAGAGGAGGATCGAGTGTTCTATTTTATGAAAGCAAACGTTAAGTTAGTCTTCCACATTTTAGGACCTTCAGTCAGTACCTACCTACAAAGGAGCCATGTTTTCTCCCCCCAAACTGGGAAAGCTGAACATCACCATTGCTCCTGTTTTCTGGTGCCATGTCAAAGCAAGCCAGAATGAAAAAAAAACAAAAAACCTTTTCTTTCCCTTCTTCATGTGCATGGAACAAGAAAATGAAGGTATGTGGTGGCCCTTTTGTGACTCTGAGTAGAAAATTCCTCCTATAAATCATCACTCATGTTTTAAGGAAAAAGGGAAAGGAAATGCAATAAAAACTATCAACACCATGTATTTCTTTTTTGGAAAGATGTTTACCCACAGGCTATACCTTTAGTTCATTTGAATTTTTGGTTCTCCAAAGTCTTTCTTCTGTTATTGACTACTACCAGTTCCTAAGCATATTTTGTACTGGAGATATTTCTGCAACTTTGAAAACTAAGTCCTGGAAACAAAGGTAGCTGTCCAGTGTATGTACCTTTTTTTTTTTTTTTAAAGTGGATGCTGTTTCTGAGTGGAAACTGAATCAGCAAAGAATGCCTGGACCTCTATGGTTAAAAATTCTTGAAAAACATTATCTTAGTAACAATATCCAGAAATGGCTTGATGGTGGCTTTTTCCTTCTGGCCCACCTCACTGCCTTTCTGGGGAGTTGGAGCCAAATGAGCATGAGGTGAAGAGTGAACACTAATGAAACATTACAAGTTCTGGTCAGCAACAAGCAGAATCACAGAGTGGTTTTGCTATGTACTGCTGCTCACCTTACATGCCTATTGTTTTTCCTTCAAACTTCAGTGTTTTGTCCCAGTGTCCCCCTTTGAAAGAGATTGATGTGGCTAGCACTGACGGGTGGGATTAACATGAATAACAAATTATTCTTACATGTTTGAAGTTATAGGCCTATTATACTTGCCCTTTAGGGAAACACTGGGCTTTACTGAGCTATTGTTATTCTCTACAAATTTCAGTGATTATTAGAGCTCGGAGTTGGGTTCCTTGGTTTCAGCTCGGCTTGTACAAATTGTCTGTCTTTTGGAAGGCTCCTCTGACTGCTTGATTCACAGTGAAGGAGGCTGCATGGGGTAGGGCAACTTTTCCCAACCCTAAAATTTGCATTTAAGCTTTAAACTATCTAAATATTTTTCATCTTGGGCCTCAGGCGTGATGGAGAGAAGGTGTGTGGACAAAGACAACCAGTTGTAGCTATATTTGTTCAGGAGGGGGTAGGAGAGAGGGGTGGGCTCCAAATAGCAATAGTTTGCCCCCAAACCCCACAGAGTGGTGGTTGGGAAATAGCGAAGAATTGGAAATAGCAGATTTAAATCTCTGATCAAGCCCAAAGCAATTGTGTGGCTATGGCAACTTGAAGCTATCCTTTGCTTGTCTGCAATACGGTTATGATGAAATACTGATTTTAGGAAATTTAGAGTTGTAAATAAAATAATGACAATTCCTTACAGTATATGTGCTTTATACAACTATTATTTTTAGTACTGTTAATACTATCTTATCTATCTCTGTATCTGAAGTTCTGATGATAGCCTTGAAAAAGAGGGCCTTCCAATAGGTTGTGTAAAGCAGCTACATGAAAGATTATGGGTCAAAATAATATAAAATACACACTTATGTGTGCAGCCAGATTCAAAACCCAACACTGCCAAATACTTGTTGCATGACCCTGGGAAAGTTAATCACCATTTCCAGCCTTCATTTCTCTCTCTGTAAACCAACAGTACCCATTTCACAAGATTGTCATGAGAGTTAAAGAAGGTAATTATCTGTAAAGCACTTAGAAGAGTCTCTGAAGTTATCATCTCAGCATCATAGGTTACCAAGCCTCCTCGGCAGCCCCACTCCTTTCGTGGTGATAGATTCAGAACATATTGTGGCATAACTTCTTAGGAGGTACTACTTTTCTGCTTCCCAGAGGTGGGCCACCTCCTCCTCAGGGTGCCATACTGGCATTTTCAGGGTGGTTGTGCTGGTCCATTCCTGGGTGGATGTTTATGTGGTATGGATTCCTGTGAGTAGCATCCCTACTCTGAGCTGTTTTTCTTGCTCCAGGGCAGTGACTATCAAGGAGTAGTTGCCTAAATTACAATGTTCCAGATTTGGCCATTAAGAAGAAATTCTAATCCCCAAATCCCAGACAGCCATGTCTTTTTCCATAGGAAAAGAGCAAGACTTGTTTCCTCTCTCTATGACCCAGTGGAACCATCCAGTCTAGGTAAAATATCTGATGGAAAAAAAATAAATAAATGAATGAAAGCTTGGTGGAATTAAGATCAAATCTTAAGATTATCCAGGCAGGGGACTGAATGGAATACACACATTTTAGGCACTTGAAACAATGCCTTTCAATATAAGGACAATTATTACCACACAATGTACTGACTGAGATTTATGTGGGAGGCAATGAATGATCTAAGACTATAGAATTATTATGATTGTATACCAAGAAATACAGGTGCATCTCATTTTACTTGTTTATAAATCTTGGTGTGAAAAGCCAGAATTTACAAAAGAGAATATTACTGTGAAAAGATAAACTGAGGTATATTAAAACATTTTAAGAGTTTATGTGAGCAAAAATCATTTCAAATTGGGCAGCATCAAATCTGCAAGATAGAAAGGAGCTCCAAGGAGCTGTACAAAATGAAAGACTTTTATAAGCAGAATGTAGGGGGAACAAGAAAGTAATACTGGGCAAAATAGAAGGTTGGTTATTGCAGAGCTACTTTAGGGCAGTGGTTACCAACCTTTTTTGACTTGTGTACTCCTATTAAACTCATTTCTATAAATTGTACCCCTTGATTTTAAAACAGCTGTTTTTAAATACTGACACTTTTGTTCAGTGCCTATGTTAATGTAAAATAGTGGAAATGAAGTGATAAGTTAGGAAAGAAAAATTATTACACTCAAAGTACAAACCACAAATTTAATTTTATAATATTCATAACAAATCTTGATAATAAGTACTTAAACATTAAATTTAAAAAACTACTTGAAAAGAATCACAGTTAAAGACATTTCACTTACTTTTACTCAGTCAGTAACTAAACTGATGAAACAGTCTGGCTACGGATGTACTTAATATATTTGGGGAAGTTCTAGAAATGTTGCAAATGGATTGTTCTGAAACTGCATAATGATTGCTAGAAGAGCAATTTGGGGGAAGGGTTCATAGCCTCGCCCTCACCAATCATATTTCGCTAATCTATTTTTGAAGTGTCTCCATTAATGATGATTCAAACTTAACATTTATTGTTCCATAATTAAGGTTTTGCATTTTTTACTATACTTGTATTTTTGCCATTACTGATCATTTTTCTGCATACCTGTGAACGGCCCAGTGCGTACCCCTGGGGTTATGCTACCACTGCTTGGGAACTGATACTTTAGGGGCCAGCCGGCAGATGACCTTACTAGTGCTGATTAGGTGATTCCTAATGACTGGTTTAAGATTCCATTTCTGGGAGAGCTGAAACTGTAATTAAATCTAAATTTGGTGATGTAGGGCTTAGCATAAGTGACTCCATATTGAACCTATTGTCTTGTCTTTTGAGATTTCCCCCTTATTAATCAGGCTCTCAGCCTAACAGAGATGTGATCAAAATGTAAGGCATCAGTTCTATTCCTAACTGTCACTCTGGGGTTCTCACAATTTTTTGCTGAATCTCTGTGTGGCACTTACAGATCATGATGTCTTTTTGTTAAATCTCTGTGGTATTCACAGGTCATGATATTGGGTTCACATTGTTTACATTGGTCATTTTCTCTGTTACTTTTCTAACGTTCAAGTCTTAGGGAGATTATTTGCTTAGTAGTTAGTGGCTGCAGACATGTATACAAAACTTTTGAGAGAATGCAGTTCACTAGGGAGAGTACTGTGATTATTATAAGCAGCATACAGTAGTCCCCCCTTAACCTGCAGTTTCACTTTCTGTGGTTTCAGTTACCCATGGTCAACTGTAGTGAGAAAATATTTTACGGAAAATTCCAGAAATAATTCATGCATTTTAAATTGTGTGCCATTCTGAGTAGCATGATAAAATCTCATGCCATCTCATCCAGGATGTTGGTTCTCTCTTTATGTAGTGTATCCATGCTGTGTATGCTACCTACCCATGAATCATTTAGTAATCATCTTGGTCATCAAAGAGAGGAGAAAGAGGGAGGGGGTGGTGGCGGGGAGAGAGAGGGCACATTCACATAACTTTTACTACAGTATATTGTTCTCTTGTTCTATTATTATTAGTAGTAGTAGCATTTTTCTTTTTTTTTTTTTTTGCTTTTTGGTATGCAGGTAGCTCCCTGACTGGGAATCGAACCCAGGCCGCAGCGCTGACAGTACCAGCGCTGAAGCCTTAAGTCACTACACCATTAGGGAACTCCCTTGTTCTATTATTATTGTGTTTAATCTCTTACCGTACCTAATTTATAAATTAATCTTTACCATAAGTATGTATTACAGAAAAAATACTACATATAGGGTACTAGCCACAGTTTCTAGCATGCACTGGGGGTCTTGAACATTTATCCCACAAATAAGAGAGAAATATGTGATTTCCAGTGTCTGGAGAGCACTTTAGAGCCATGGTCCACAAGACCCAAACCAGTCAGAATCAAATAAGTCAAAGAAAGACCCTGTTGAAGAAGTCACTTTCTTAAGCCAGTAGACTTACTTGGTCAGTGATCTTATATAGCTGAGTCTCAACCTTCCCAGAAGTGTTAATCCAGGTTCAGTGGGTGGTGTTGGTCACACCACAGGCATCTCCGTACTCCGCTGAAAGATAATCAAGGGCTATTTTATTATCAAGAACAACTTTGTTCAGAGAGCTGAGGGATTTTTGTTGGGCAGCTGTCACTTTGGCAGCAGATTTTGCAATATCTTCAAAGAGGTTCCTGATCATAGCTTCGTTTGCATTTACTCCTAGCCAGGGCAGTAGGCATATGCCAAAGGAAGCTAATTTTGAATCATGAATGCCTCCTAATTACCATTTGAGTCTGTGGCTCAAGACTGGGAAGGTGACAGCCCTTGAGACCAGTAAAATGTGAAGGTCTGTAGACCACACAGGCTGCTTTATTCTGGTTGCCCTTGCCTCATGTCCCTTTCTTTGTACAGAGCTTGGATGCAAGGTTTCCTGGGTTTGGAGTTAACCAGAGCAAGGAAATGTTCTCCCCCTGACCCAGGCATAGGGGATCTGACACAATAGAGGGGTCTGAGTTTGTTCTAGAGAAAAGGAGGCATTGAAAGTCAGGAATAAGTTTGTGAAAGCAGGGCTATGGAAATACCAGCAGTTCTTAGAGACTGATTTGTACCCCCATCCCTGCAATGGCCTGATGTTTGTGAACAATGACATTATTTTTCCAGCCAAGAGATGACAAAAGGTGAATAAAAATAATATATTGACCCTCGTGGTGCAAAAATTAGGAAAAGTCTCCTCAGAGAGGGAAGGAGGACTGGAAAGAAACATTATTGGCCTGACATCTTGGGAGGAAGCAATCTACCTCAATGTCAGCTACTTCTCTTCCTAGTCAGTTTGATTTTAAGAACTCCAGGATTTGCACATGACCGAATGTCAGGTGGAGCTTTCTTCACTTGTGAAATATGCACCCAAATTTTGACACTTTGTGATTTGGCAATGGTCAAGAGCACTTGGTATTGTCCTTTCTATGCATCTCACTTTTGCAAAAGCATCAGAGTAAAACAATAACTATCTGTAAGTGACAAAAGACTTAAAAATGCCATGGTTAAAGAACTGATGAAAGTTCATTATAGTGGAATTGACAAAGAAATTTGGTTATTTCTGTATCATACAATATTTTTAAGACAATAACTTGAATTACGACTGATAACATTATACCAGAACATACTAGGTTTTTTAGGAATTTCCTACAATTTCTACAACACTTATATTAATAACAGGCATCCACACAAATATAACCTAAGAAGGTTTATCATCACTTACTTGACAATACTTCTCATATAATTTAACATACCAAATACATCTAATTAATTTAACATCTCTCTTCTATTAAGTGAGAGAGAAATCATATGGGATTTTCCAGGGACCCTCTGGGAAATCTCAAAGTTATTGAGCTAAAAAACATTCCATTTAGAATTTGATTTTGGGAAATTGTCAAAAGGTTTAAAATTTGAATAAAAGGGATCACAGGTCATTATGAAATAATAATTTATTTAACCAAAGTAACAGTAGAAGATTTTAAGGCAAATAAAGTAAGTTACATAGTTGTGAACAAAGCTTAGCTCTTTTAATATTGAGAAGACTGGTTTTCTTAAGTAATCAAAGACCTGATAAAGACAATACAAAGCATAATAAATTATTTTGGTAAGACACAAAATCTTTGCTCTCCAGGTAGATTACCCAAAAGGTAAAACAAACAAAGAAAAAAACCCAACTCTTCCACAGTCTCTTATCAAGAGCAGACCAATAGTCCAAGAAAACTTTGTCATTTTAACAGAGAAAAAACCAAATTCTCATTTTGTACCAATGTACTTTTGATATTAAAATTAATTCTCTAAACACTTCCATTTCAATCTTAGCCAGCTTGACTACACATGAAATTTCTTTCCCAACATTTTTGACAACTTTGTAATATTCATTCAGATTTTGTCCTACACTTTTTTCTCTTTCTCATTCTGGAATAATCAGTCATTTTACTTTCCTTACCTACTTTTGATAACATAATTACTTCCTTTCACCCATATTATTTCTAACTAATTTTAATTATATGTACATACCCTTAGTTAGAATCCTTTATTCCTAGTGAAACTAAGAAGTAAGCAATTGTGGATTGTCTGTTAGACTAGCATTCTGTGGATTGGCAAATTTATAAATACATCTTATAATTTCTAGAAGTATATTCTTTCTCATACTAAATCTTTCAGTGTGGCACTAGTAGATCCAAATATCTTTAGTTTTTCTGTAAGAGGAAGCCAAAAGTAGATAAACCTATGTCCAGTAATTAATGTTTCACTATTTTATTTTATTTGGAAGTGATCTAGATATTCAATGAATATTTATCATTTAACTTATTTTAGTATAACTTTAAAGTTTCAAATTACCAAAAAGATTTTGGCAACTATATGTAAGTATACATCCCACAAAACATAATTATAATTGTAAAGTCCATTTATAAACTTTTATCTTACATTTATTTAATTCCTTTGTTCTTAACAATTATGTTTAGATTAGCCCTGAAAATTCATGAGACATCAAACACCTAACCATCATCTTAAGTTATCTTTGTTGCTTATGTATCTTTGTTACAAATTCTGTAACAGAGATAACATGAGCTTATTTAACTTTGTAAACCTAGGTAGAATAAAAGTATTATATTTAATGATAATTCTAAAGACATGCCTGTTTTAATTAAACCAACAGATCAGTAAACCTTTTATTTACTGAAGAGTATTCTAGATCATGAAAACTGAAAAACATTTGAGTTAGTTTTTATATTTCTGATCATATACTTGATTTATATAACACTTGTTTGTTATATAGGGTTCTTTACAAATTAATTTTGGCAAAATTATCAGGAGGTAGAAAAAATCACACATTTATAACATACATACATAGACACATATACACATGCAGACAGATGCAGAGATTTTACAACTTTTTTTTTTCATTGTAGCCACAGATGTGTATGATAATGCAAAACTCATTAATTTGTAAAACAAACTGTTGCATCCAAATTGTTTTTCTGGCAGAATAAGTTAAGATTCTCTGCTAATGCAGAAAAGAAAAATCCATCAGGCTCTGAGTATTAGCTTCCCATTTGGCCCATTTCTGACTGCAGATCTACTTTTTAAAAAATTTCTTTTGAGTATTTGGTCAGATTTCTGACCAACAGAGACAAACAGTAAATATATTCCTGATGGCTTTGAAAAACCCCATGGACACAATAGGCATCCTCAAAGAGGGTGCAAAAGATATTACCTTCCCAAGGTCCAGAGCTACTCCCAGATTTAGATAGTTCCCCTGAGAGCTAGCAATAGTTGGCAGGACCCTAGCCACAAAAGGAGTGCAAACCACATTTCTCTCCAGCCATATCTAACCACAAGTAGGGTACAACCCACCTTTCTGTCTGGTCACATTATGGGTAATCCCAACATGACAGTTGCCAAGCCAAGGTCTCAGAACACAAAACAAGACAAGGTAATCGTAGCTATCTCTGAGAGAGAAAGAATCAACAATCAAAGGGTACCTGAAAAATTCAGTCATAATTCAAAGATCTAATTCTTATAAATATTCTTCCTGCCAATATAAATGTAGGAAGAAATGGACAACATGAAATTTTACCTTACTCTATCAACCAGGCACCACAGATAGAGATGTATGAGAGCTGACTTTGGTAAGAATTCTCCCTTTTTGCTGACATCTGCCAGTTGTCCCGGGATTCCATCTGCAGCCACTGGAGTGAGAGTGTCTCGTCCCAGTCACCAGAAACTGTAGAGGAGGAAAAATGATGATCTTTCTATGCTTTATAGTGAGTCTTGGCTGAGACCCCTTTTTCTCTAAGGTACCTCATAAGTGAATGAGCTCATTTAAGATGGTTAAAAGTTCTCCGCTGTGGTCACTGTAATTTAAGCTTAACCTTTTATAAGCTTAGCCTATTTGTTCAGTCTTAAAACAAAATTTTATTCACCTGAGGCCTCACACTGGACCCAATCCAGGGGAAGTTATACCCAGTTTCATGCTGAACCCAGTCCAGGTTTTTAAGTCAGATCCAGACTGACTCCAGCCAGTTTTGGGACCCAGTCCAGAAAAAGAAATGCTAAAATGAAGTCTGAACGTTCATAACTCAGCAAAAGCTGTGAAGCTAAGGTTCAAGGTGGAACTCAGGGAACTCAACAGGTACCTGTGCCTGGTTGCTTGGTACTCCTGGGGGTTATCTGGGGTCTCTGTCAGTTCTCTCTTCTGACACCAGAACTGTGAAAAGATAAACTGAGGCATATTTAAAAATTGAAGAGTTTGTTTGAGCAAAAGTTGATTCGAATTGCACAGCCTCCAACCTAGCAAATAGGAAGGAGTTCTGAGGAGCCGTACAAAATGAAAGAGTTTTATAGGCAGCAAGGAGAGGGAACAAGGAAGTCACACTAGCCAGTTATTGCTAAGTCACTTGCCTTGAGGGGATGGTAGGAGTCTGTCAGTTACCTCATTAGTGCTCATCAAGGGTTTCCTGATTGACTAAGAGTCTACTGTAATTAAGTCTCAGTTTGGTGACATGGAGCTTAGCATAAGTGACCCAATTTTGGGCTTGCTGTCTTGTTTTTCACACTACTAATAACTAATATCTTAAAAACACTTTAAGGTTCTCGAAGTCTTTTACTTCTAGTTGGTCATTTTTATTTTATAGACAAGGGAACAATTCAGTGTAAAATACAGTCTACTTGTCCATATACTATCTCCTGAGATGTTTAAAATACAATTATGCTTATCAAAATTCAATTGTCTCCTACACTTTCAGGAATACACTTATGATATAAAACGACGTAGAGAAAAGAAATGAAAAATTTTTGCTTATTTTGATGCAAGATTGTGTAATGCAACACAATTGTGTGATTTATAAGACAAACAAGAGATTAAGTGAAAAATATTAATTACTAGAGAACCATAGGGAGTATGGACCATGAATGGGGCCCAATTTGAAGTATGGAGTAGAACATTTGATCCCATATGAGTGCCTCAATGATGATATACGATGTCAGACAATTAACTTAGCAAACTCATCCTAGAAAAGGTGCAGCATACCTCATTACTAAATATCACTACGGCCACCTTCGAGGTACTCCTCTTGGGAAGTTTTGCATCGATGCCAGTGCCTCCTCCACCCGTCAAAGCAGTTTTGGAACTCGTTTTCTAGAATGGCCATTAGAGCTGTCGTCGTCCCCCAAATACAACAATTAAGTTCACGAACTTGTCACCATGCGCTTATGTTGGCAGCACTGTACAAACAACTCGGTAAGGTGTCATAAACTTGGGATTACACAATTTTGCATAAAAAAATATTGATTAAATGTAAACAATATACATATACCACAGTTTTTCATTTCTTTTCTCTATCTTGTTTTATAGCATAAGTGTATTCCTGAAAATATAGGAGATAGTTGGATTTGATGAGTATAATTGTGTTTTAAACATCCCAGGAGATAGTATATGGACAAATAGACTATATTTTATACGGAATACTGTTTCCTTGTCTATAAAATAAAAATTACCAATGTACAAACAACTCGATAAGGTTAGGACACCTTATCAAGTTGTTTGTACAGTGCTGCCAATATAAGTGCATGGTGGTAAGTTTGCAATCTTAATTATCATATTTTGGAGATGATGACAGCTCTGATGGCCATTCCAGAAAAAGAGTTCCAAAATTGCTTTGAAGGGTGGACTAGGCACTGGTGTCAGTGCATAGCTTCCCAAGGGGAGTACTTTGAAGGTGACCATAGTCATATTCAGCAATGAGGTATATAGCAACTTTTTCTAGGATGGGTTTGTGAAATTAATTGTCCAGCCTCATATATGTATCAGCTCATTTGAACCAAAAGTCTAAAATTTGAGGCTTTAATGGTTGGGAGGCTCATGCACCATGGCCCCCAGCTCTACTTGTGATAGTTGGGTGCTTGGCATAGAGTGCACCCTCAAGTTGGTTGAAAAGGGATGTACCCCAGTTTATCTAAGCTCCCATTTCTCCCCTTCTCAACCCTCTCACCAGCATGTTGAGGAAGTGGCATCCTCCTTTGCCCACCTCCTTTCCACTCTACTGCTGCGAAAGGAAGCAAACAATGGCCAGTCAGGCAGCAGTGTAGCCTTGAGCAGTGCTCTTGATGTGTGGTGCAGGGACGTATGTCGATCTGCAAACTCCTTTTTACCAGTCTGAGATGAGGTAGGCATAGACGTTGAAGGTAAGCCCTGAGAAACTTTTACATAAATTTGGCAGGGCTGCAACATTGAAATGTAATTTTGTCTGTTGAATTTAACTTTTTAAAAATTGGGCTTGCTATTTGTATGCTTTAGTTTTGTATTTTGTTTCTCTAGCATTTCGTTTCTGTTGTTTTTTTGCAAAAGTTATTGGTCTTTGACTGATTGTAAAGAAAGGAAAATGGACTCTTTGTCACTGATAATTAAATAATTTGATATACATAAAGCATAAGTGTGTGGCGTCTGGGCGCCGAGACACGTGGTTATCTGGATGACTATATGAGTGTATTTTCTGCATGACTTTGGGGAACTTATCTTCTTCTACATTGATTTTCTTATCTGTAAAATGGGGGTGAGGGTAATTGTATATATCTCATTTGGTTGTGAGGTGCAAGACCCTTAGTAAAAAGCATCATACAAAAAAAGGCTCAGTGTGTTTTCGCTGTTGTCACTTGCACTCCCAGACCTGATTGCTCATCTGTATCTCGGCATAAGCCAGGGCTATGACTTTCATTTATGGCTTTTGTGGACCCTGAGCGCTTTTACTTTTATGAGTCTCCGCTTTCATTAAAATAAAATTGAGCATTGTATTTTATGACTGTGTTGGTATAAAAATGCTTATAATCCAGGCTAAATTCATTATTCTATATTCATTATTGTATTGGTTTTTTTCTTTCTGATTTTAAAATAAATTAGAACTAAAACATTTCTGAAGTCCCCTAAAAGTATCTTGGTCCCTGGGCACTGTGGCTCCTGGGGGTGGCTCAGACAAGTGGGAATCCATTGGCTAAGTTGGCCCTTCTGTCCGACCGTCCTTCCCTTGCTGGAAAGCTCTTCCTTTCAGCATCTTCTCTGGAGCATTATCCCGTCTCCTCTTGAGCATCTCCTTTTTATCATTTGTGACTATACCCGAGTTTCCTTCTCAGTCTGTCCTATTGGGTATCACAGTGGTCTAATAGTCTATTTACCAGTCTGTCTCCCAGGCTCAATTGTAAGTCCTTCATTCTCAACAAACACCTGTCTCCCCGGTGCTAAGCACATTATGTGTAAGTTAGTCAGTTACTTAATGTGGTTGGGTAAAATGTGTCATGATAGAAGGACTAGTACTTCATAAAACAGAAGTTTAAAGACAATGTTTAAAGACAGAAGTTTAAAGACAATTTTCTGCTAGCACCTGAACACTGGTAGATTTCTAAACACAATAAGAAGAAGATTTGAGTGTCAAGTAGCAAGAACTTTACAAGACAGTTTCCCCAGCAGCGGGAACTTCCTACTGATTAACGTTAACGGGAGCTCCATTCATACATCACACTGAGAACAGACCTCTAAAAGCTGATCTGCTGCCTCATTAGAAGCCAGTCAAATGCTCTCAGTGTTGAGTAATAGGTTTGGCTGAGCAGGCTCTAGGAGCAGAATAGCAACAATATTCTCTGCTCATTTCAGATGTTGTGGCAACACTGGTGCAGAGTCGAGCCCTCATGAGGTAATATGGCTGAACCACAGGGTAAAAATTTCTGCAAGAGGATGGTTCAGTCTACTGAGATTTTCTGCTACAACACCTTCCCAACAAGGCAGAAACATGCTTTATTTTACAGCATTGCCCATTCTTACCAGCTACTATTTCAGAGGTGCTCCAACTTCAGTTGCATGGAAAGCACTCGGCTATCTTACTGAGCATGCAGACCCTGGGCCCACTCACAGTGCATCTGAGTCAGTGGGTCTGGGAGGGAGCCCAGAACTCACAGGTTTAATAAGCACCCAGATAAATACAGTTTCACATGGATTAGATCAGACTTGAAGAACATGGATGCTGCTGGTTAGATGAGCTTTGAACCACCGAGAAGAATCCTTTCTTCTAAGTTCACAAACCATTTGGGCCTCAATTGTCTGTGTCTGTAGCTCTTGGCTATCATTTCTGGGATGTCTGGAACATAGTATGATACTCAAACATGGTAGAAAGCCAGAAATATTCCCTCTAGGCCACAAACCATCTCCCTTGCAGACCCCGAGCTCCCATTTTTCTTGCTTTTCTGGTCTTAGGGATTGGCACGTGGACATCTGCAAGATAATCATGTCTGGGTTTTTTCAGCTCATAACTGAGTCCTATGCGATGAAAACAGCTCACTGAAACTCTGCAGTGGAGTTCCATTTACTATTAAGGACTCTAATGAGGAGGGACAGGCAATTATTATTATTTATTTCACTAATTAGCCAGATAATCATTCATTTTGAAACTATTCAGGATTGGAAATCTGTTCATTTTGTGCCCTTTGTGTAATGCGGATTTGTTTTATTTGTCCACCTTTCCTTTACAAAAACAACTGCTTTGTTAAATGAGGGGGTGAGAAAGGGGGAATTTCAAAAAGGAGATCATTTCTGAGCTGTGAAGATAATACAACAATGAGCTGGAGTCCATAAAAACATCACCTTTCAATCGAAGATGTAATGCTTGATGATAACCATAAAACATGTTAGTGCAAAATAAATTGCTGTTCTATTCAAATCCTTAAACGTACTATTGTGGATGTCACTGGAGATATGCAACTCTTTTTCCAATCCCTAGGTATATTTTATCATAATTTGTGGGGTGGGTGACAGCCTTGTACACATGATTGCCTTTTCCTGCTCAGTTAGCTTGTCAAGGTCAGAGTCCTTTGGCCTTTTATGAATGTAGGACTATTAAGAAATGAGCAGGATAACCAAATAGCATAGAAAGGAAACTTTATTTTTCTTTACCAATCAATACATTATATTTCCATAGTGTTTGTCTATAATAAGTTACCATTCTACTCTCTGGGTAGTTTTGATGGGTAGAAGTCGATATTGTTGTTATTTTGATACTCTGTCTTATTTTTGTTGCGAGATGGGAAGAACTTCTGGGAGGTTGGGATTCATTTTCAGTGTCACGAAATAAAGTGCATAATTTTTTTAAGTGGATAATTACAATGGGAAGCTGGTACTTCTATAGGGTGGACATGACACTGTATTTGTAAGCCAAGTCTCTTGCATACAACTAGCCTGGTAGATTAGCTGAGAGTCTGTTTCCTTTTTTCTTTTCTGTTATTTTTTTAATGACTTCCATTTTGAGAGTTAAAACCATATCTGAGGAGGATAGAAGATATAGCCTAGCATCTCCATCCAAGGAAATGAGAGATGATGGCCATTTCTCATAGAAACGGAAACTCTTGGTAAACACTAGGAGGGGAGAAAGGATCCTAGCAAAAGGCAGAGGGGGCTTCCCATCCCTAAAGGATGACCTAACTATCTCTCATAACCTAACAATATACTTTTGCCCTTGCATACTTCTCAATAGGGAACTTACAGCCTGAATGACTCTTACTGGACTCCTACATTATTAACAACACCAAAAATTGCTCAGAAGTCTTGATAAAAGCAGCAAAAAAAAAAAAAAAAAGCATAAACAAGTCCTTGTGCAGAAAGTTCAAGGAACCATTATTCCCAGGTCTTCAATTGCTTCTACTAAACTTTCAGAAGCTCTATCAGAGGGAATCTTTTATACTCCAGTATGTGGAAGTATAGGGTTAATTTCAACAGGAGTAGCAGTAAAAAAAATGTTCTAGTGTCTACTCTAAACACCACCACAGTGATAAAATATTTATTAAAATGAATGAATGAATGAATGAATGAATGAATAAATGTAACCTTAAAAAAAAAAAAACCAAAAAAACAAGAAGCCCTTTCTAGTATTGAATATGTAGATCTTAACATGTTAATTTACTGGAGTTGATCTTTATACTTTATATAGAAGAAAAATAGATGTAAATGAAAGAAATGTTTACACTACTTAAGAGTGAGATACAATTACTGAATCCAAGAACCATTTTAATTTGTGCTGGCATATTAAAAAATGAATTTGGTTATTTTAAATAATCCTGCTCTATTCTTGAAAGCACTTTCAAGAGCTCTAGGGGAAGAAAAATTTGAAGGTACTGAAAAACTAGTCAAGCTGCATTTCTAAAAGATTTCAAATAACCTAGACTTCTCCTGAAGGTCATCTTACCAAGTTAGAAGCAATGCATGATGACTAAGAAATAGAGATCATCGACAAATGATACAGATTAGGTTGTATACTAGCCACTTGAAGGAACAGAGTTTTATAATAATCATTTAACATGGCAAAGGATAGAAATTAAAAATTAAGAAAGAAAAACAGCTAAAGTAGAAAGCAAAGATGGAATTAGACAAAGTAAGCTAGAGACTAGCTTGAGGAAACCAAAATAATGTTTTCCTGATCAGACTTATCAATAATGGTTTTCCTCTGAAGTTTCAAGGACTCCTCTGCATCAGAGTGTTTGCACTGGTTGTTCCCTTCTCCTAGGATGTTCTTCCTCCAGATACACATGTCACTTGCTCCCTGACTTCATTAAAGAGTCTGCTCAGATGCCACTCAACAGCGCTGCCTTCCTTCCCCAGCTGCCCTTTTGAGTATAACAACTTTCTGTCACATTCTAATTCCATGCTCCTCCTTTTCCTTCCTTAGTACTTACCATCACCTGACATAAAATACTTGTTTGTCTTCCCCATTAGAAAGTAAGTTCTTTGAAGGTAGGATCTGTGCCATATGGAACCTCCCAGCAAGTTGGCCGTTGCTCACTGCTGTATTCCCAGTGCCTCAAACTATGCCTGCCATTCACTGGAACTCAATGAATGTTTGTTGAATGAATGAGTGAATAATAACAATAATATTTTTCCTTTTTGTGCACTCTCCCTGTGCCAAACTCCACGCTGAGTTCCCCACACACTTGAGTGCACACTACCTGTAGTGCCCTGTAGGCCACGCTACTATATTTTGCACTCCCTCCTCGTGACTCCACCTGCTCAGACTTCTCCGAGCAATGCAGAGCTGCCCTGAGGATATCAGCATTCTCTACCTTTGCCCCGATAAAAAGTTTGCCATCACACACAAACTTAAAAGAAAATGAAATCAAGAAAGCATCAAGTTACAGAAAACATTAGTAGGAAAGGGAAACTTGACTCAGAAGGATTTCAGTTTCAACAAGTTTCTTGGGAAGGACCTTTCACTTAGGGTTGCCACATTGGGACGGGGTGGCGGGGGGATGCAGAATGCAGGGTTAAATTTAAATTTCAGACTAACAATGAATGGGTTTTTTTTATATTTTTTAGTTATGAGAATGTTCTGTATATTGTGTGGCATTCAGTTATGCTTAAAAAAATAGACAATGTTTATATGAAATTTAAAGTTAACTGGACATCCTGTACTTCCTCTGGCAATTTAGTGCTGAATTTTAGATAGACACTTTATCAACACTACCTTTACTTGTTTCCTTTTCTAACAAGACAGAACATAAAAAAGAATTTAAATGATAGTAATGAAAACATTTACAGTTCCTACTTTTGTTCCCCAGGAACTGTGTGTTCTCTGCATACATCATTTCTCGTCTTCACAAGAATTCTGTAGGTAGATTATCTTCCATTCTTCAGATAAGGAAATTGAAGCTCAGAGAAGATAAGTAACTTGCCTAAGATCACACAGCCAAAAAGTCCATTTTCCTTCTGTAGCACTTGCCATCACCTGATGTAAAATATTTTAATTTATTTTTTTATCTTTGCCACTAGAAAGTAAGTTCTATGAGGGTAGGGTCTATGCCCCAAAGAACATCCTGATGCCCAGATCTCTCTATCTCCCACGACCCCACACTGTTCTTGGAAGGAGTAGGTTAGAGCCAGTCCCCAAGCAAGAAGAGACGGTCCTACCTGACCCTCAGAAGGAGCTGCCGAGGACCTGAATGCCCATCTCTGCCTCCTTGGTCCTCACATCCTGGGCAGCTTTTGTGCCAAGTCTGGTCTCATCCTCTGTGGGATTGTTGAGACACGGGACTTCCATATAATTACTTTCTCTTTTTTTCTTTTTTTTTGTTGGTTCACTTGAAAGGATAAATAGAAAATAACAACAGCTTCTGCTTTTTCAGTTCCAGAGTCACATGCATTTTATTCTAAATAACAATATTTAACAATGAAATTGCTTCATTTCAACCTCATTGCATTCCTTCAAGTGGGAATACTATAATTTAAAAATAATAAATGCAACAGAATGAATATATTGCTTTCATTAATCCCCAATACTGCTTATTTTCAGCACTTTTAAATTATTTGGGTATGCTCAATAGATTTAGTTGAAGTGGAAAAAGAATCATTCAAATTTCAGACCATTTGCAATTATCAATTTATCTGCTGTTTTCCAGCCAAGTAACTGAACTTCAAAGTAGCATTTACTTTGAATGATTTCCTCTCCACCTCCTGCTTGGTATGAAACAGTGAATTAGTCAAGTAAAAATGTCTGTGAAATTGAAGGTGCTATAAACAAGGGCATCATAGCCTCTGAATTATCAGTCAGCACAGGTGATGTTGATTGCATGTCATGGTGTCCCAAGGACATCCAGAGTGGCAGTGGAAACTTTCTGTCTTTATGCCCAAAGTGAAGTGAAGAATTAAGACAATAACCTCAACATTTTTCTAACCTGACCTTTGCTTGATTCCCAAGTATTTGAAGGAATATATAAAATTGTGAGGTCTTTAAGTACCAGAACTTAAGCACTAAGTGGCCAGATAAAAGACCAGATGCTCCATTAAATTTCAATTTCGGGTAGACACTGAATAATTTTTTAGTACAAATATGTCCCAAATACTGCATGCTGTATTTTTGTCTGCTTCATCTGGCAACCCTTTTGAGGACCAAAACTTTGCATCTTATTAACTTGTCTGGTAGTTTTTTAAATATGGCAGGGCAGTGACTAATCATCGTGGCTTGGAATTTATTGACTACTATATGCTGAGCATTTTCCTACATGCTTTACTTTTATGATCACCCAGTACTCGCACCAGTCCTGTCAGGTATATTTTTATTTCATTTGGCAGCTACCAGAAAATGAGACTTGGAGAGGTTAAAGTACTTGCTGAGATCTCAGCAAATATGGGGTAGTGGAGAGTGGTGGTTGGGTCTGTACAGAGACCTTTGTGATTTCACTACACCATTATGCTTTCTAATTAAATGAAAACAGATGACCAGTTGCAGATAAGATCACGTGTCTCCCTAACTTTTTCTTTAGAGGTACAAGGAACAGTCTTAAATTAATATGTACATTTTCAGGATTGAGTTTTGCAATGTGTATATTAATGCATACACACAGAACTCATATTGGCAAACAGACTGGCTCATTCCCTTGTTATTAAAAGAAACCTCTTAAGTATAGCAAAAATATAAATTCAAGGTGTGAAATGCAATGGCAATAATTGGACAAAACTTGAAATGACTGACGGCAGCTCCCAAAAATTAGTTGTTTTGAACTCAGTAAAGTTGCTGTTATTTTATCTAATTTTAAATTCATTATGGTTGCCCATGATGTTTAATTTTGGTGTTTTGGAATTGTGGATTGGCTTGAACCATAGGCTCCATCCCCTAATTGCATAACGAGCAAGTTCATTTGCACATGAGCCAGGTTCCATGCTGAGGGTCTTATCATAACATTTCTTCTTAAATATCTATTGCACGTAATTATTGAAAAGATGATGAAACAACATGGTGAAAAAATTCAATAGAAGGAAACAGCACCCACAACACAGCACAATTGTTTTCATTTTTGCACATTCAATTTCTGTTACTGATTTCTGAAGTGCCTAGAACTGACAGAGATTCCACGTTGCTTGTTAGAAATGAATTCATGGTTTCTGTTCAGAAGAAACTGCCTACATAGAAGAAAAGGCAGATGAGGAAAGAAAAGCCATCTTGCAGTTCAAAGCTATTCTTTTTTTTTTTTTTTTTTAATTCCATAAAGAGGGCATGCAATGAAGTGCTAAGCAGTTTTTTTTTTTTTCTTTCACCATAATTATTCCTCTATTTTGGAGGCACTGAGAACTTGAGAATTGATTTCTGGAATCAGAGCTCGGTAGGCTCAAGCACTTACCATAGAATTAACTGAAAGAGATTAAAATTCAGGTGGGACTCCTCAGTCCTTCCTGTACTCATTTATATTAAGCACCCATCATGCACCCGACACTAGATTAAATACTGGAAATGAACAAACATGTACTGAACTTGAACTTGCCATGATATGACAGAAGTCTGAGTTATTGTGGACAGATAGCAGCATTGTGCTGATGGGCTAAACGACTGACAAGAAGCAACACTAAAGGGTCATAATTCTTCCAAGAGAGACTGCCTCAATCCAGGACAGTGTCCACGTGTGCCAGAAAGGACTGTGGACCATTTGGTCACAGTCTTCAGTTAACAGGACTCCTTGAGATGAGAAGACTGGTAAAACATTTAAAAAAACCAACGATTTGCCAGAAAATTAAGAGACTTCAACTGCAGCCCCCAAAGAGCTGCCTTGTTATGTAATATACAAATTGTTCAACCATAGGATCAATGCAGGGGTTGTGGAGGAGCTAGCTACACCAGCAAAAAGTGAAGTGATTTACATTTCGAAGCCACAGCTGGTATGAAAATAAACATTGAATCAGTTCCTTCCTCTAAGTTCATGTTCCATTAGAATAACTACGGTAGGTGACATTTTTCACATTTTAATTGGTGTTTTGCTGATTTTATCAGAATTTCTGCTGATCAAAGCAAATTGGCTATTTATTTATTTTGCAATGAAGCTAACTGTTCACTGCAAGTTTAATGTACTGTAATGAATTTTAAATATCCTCCTAGTCAGATTACAAAGTGTTTGAATCAAGATGTCCTTGTTACACTTAAATTATTAATTACTCAAATGAACAAAAAGCAACTTTCAATTTAAATGGATCTGAATTTGACCAAAATACTGGGCCTTTATTAAAAGGTGTGAGAAAAATTAAAATTTTCCCCCTACAGTCTGCTTAACCCACTCATACCTGCTTTGTTTTTGGACATATGATGCTTTCATTATTAGTTTATTTTCATAGCTAACAGAACAATACATTTTTATGTTATTTACACTCCAGTGACTTTGGTTTAATTGGCTTCTTCTATGTTATTTATATAAATATAAATCATACTGGGTTTTAAAGTATTAATGGTGTATTTTATGTTATAATGCTGTTTTCAGCCAGACTAGCACTCCATAAATTCATACTCTCCTTGGGTAGCTGCTAAGGATCTTTATGGAAGCTACTTCAAAAGCTGAAGCAAATGCACATTGCACCTTAACAGAATACATACTTGCGATGAAAAGATCTACTGAATTATACTTCATTTGTATTTGAGTTAGCAAATTAATTTACTCAAATACTTCCAGAGGGCAATTCTCAAGTCTGTATGCTTGGAAAACTACTAAGATTTGTTTTTCAAGGCACTATAACAACAAAAAAAGCAAAAACAAAACAAAAAAAACAAAAAAACAAACACCTATTTAAATAAAACTTGAGTTTTAAGTCTTGCTTCCACCACTTGAAGGAACTTGGATTAGTGTATCCTGAAAGCCCTCACAGATGACATCTGTCAAGTGAAAAGGTTGATTGAAAGGTCTTTTGGCTTCAGTTAAATGTCTGTAGTTGTAGGTTTTTATCAACACTGATTTAGTGAACTTTGGACATTTTTCTCTCAAATCCTAAGATGATGTTGTAGGTAAATAGAATTCTCTCATCTCATATTTCTAAATAAACTTTAGGATTTTATAGATATTTAGGTTTTTGCAAGTGACTTTCTGCATTCGGCCTCTTTCAGTGTTGGAAGGCATATAAAAAAAGAAAAGGAAGTCCATAAAAGATGTTTTCAAACGGACAGTGATGCCATTTCAGTTGTTGGTTAACAGTGGTATGCCTTTTGTTGCTAAAAAGAACATCTTCTTTTTAAAAATTCATTTTTATTGTTAGACTTATTGGGGTGACATCTGTTAGCAAGAATTACATAGGTTTCAGGCATACAATTCTACAGTGCATTGTCAACTTGATGTATAATAAGTTCACCACCTAATGTGACTTCTCTTTCCATCACCTTATATTTAGCTTCCCCCCCCCCACCCCCAAAAACATCTTTTCTTTTAAATTCTCTTTCTAGTTTGCTGTGCCTAAAACACTAGTCTCATGTATTTTGTCCAGTTTTATGCTTATTTAGAGTAAGAGGGAAAGTTTAATCATGGCTCTTTTAATTTCTTTTATATAGAATTTTAATGTATTTAATTTCACAATATCTAATCGGTGTTTAAGGAATGACAATTTTTGTTAACAAAGCATTAATAAATTTAAAAAATGATGTGCCTTAGGGTAGGGGTGGGGAACAAATAAACCAAAGGAAGTTTAAGCAACCACAACAACAAAAGCAATAATCATGTAATGTGATGGAAGTGCTCACTTAATTTTGCTTTATTTAAAGAGAGTTAGGTACCCATCTGAAGCGCAGCCTTGATCTTTACAGTGACAAAGGTAGTGAATGGAGAAAGATGAAATGCTTCTTGAGCATTTACTTCGGAAATGCGACAGGAACCTGACCCAAACACAGGCTCTCATTGAGAGGCATGTGAAATGCGCTGGTTCACCCGTCTTTGTCCCTGCATTAGTACGATCAGTTTTCAAAGTGCTGAGGAGATCCAGGACAAGAATGTTTTACGGTTTTATTCTAAAGGGTGGGTCCATTGAAAGAACTCTTGGAATCAGAGATCTTCCTAGTTGGAAAGCTTTGGTCAAGGTAGTTAACATGTCTCAGCCTTGGTTTTCTCACTTGTAAAACAGGGATAGTTGCTGTACTTGCTTCATGGGGTTGTTTTGAGAAATGAATGACATAAGCACAGTACCTTGTTCCTAACAGTTGCTCAGTAAATAGTTACTGCAGTGTGTCTTTGGTATACTTACTCTACACAAGTTAGCAAGGGTCTCAACAAGTAAGTCATGCTCCTAACCATGACATGTTTTTAAACTCAGATAGAAACTACCGGGGGAATAACAAATATTTATTTAGTGAGAATGATGTCACTGAAGAGGAGAGAAAATGTCTGGTATCTCAAGAAATACTAAAATAAGGAGTACAGAAGACTTTAGAAAAACAGCTTGTAGACTATGGTGGCTGTTCTCAGTATGAATTGAGTACTCTCTACAAAGGGGACAAGGTGACCAGCTGGTGGAAAGAAACCTAGAGAGAGTTCATTGAGTTCGCACTGCACCTGCTGAGGGGAAAATCAGAGTCAGGCTGGTGAATGTGGCACATGTTTGCTACCTTACCTTAAATAGCTCTTTCAGTTTACAAAGAACTTACACATTTTTTCACTTTGTCATCACACCAGCCCAGTGATGCACGTGGTTCCAATATAATTGTTTCATTGACAGAGGAAGTCACTGTGTCTCTGGGAAATAAAGGAGTTTTTCCAAGGCAGAACTTGTACCAGATTATCCCTCCTTAGATTATCCTTCCTCAGTACGTAGTTTAACCTCATAAAGATAGCTAACAATTATTAAAACAATTCATTTAGTTCTTATAACTAGCCTATAGATAGCTATATAACTGTTAAGTTCATTTTACAGATTAGGAGAAACTGAGGCACAGAAAGGTGCAGAAGTTGCACAATGCATATACTTAGAAGAAATTGGAAGTCTGAAGGTCTGACGCAGAATCTACACTTTTTACATTACTCTGTCCTACCTCTAATGGACCAGAATTGAGAATAATCATTTCTCAAACTTTTATCAAGCATCAGAATCCCCTAGAGGGTTTGTTAAAACAGATTGCTGGTACAAACTGCCAGAGTTTCTGATATATCAGATCTAGAGTGAAGCTTGAACCTTGCATTTCTAACAAGTTCTCAGGTGGTACTGATGCTGATGGTCTGGAGACCATACTTTAAGAACCATTGGTTTAGATTAGAGACACAAAATTTTGATGGTCCAGATACACTGTGCACCTCAGGATTCTTTGGTCTTTGAGAGAACGTTGGTAAACATCTAACTTGAGGGGAGGGGACTACACCTGGGGCTTCTCTGTAGTAGGCTCATACCTCTAAAAGTTTCTCTCTCATCATAATTCCAAGGTGAAGCCACTTGTTAGAATGCTTATAAAGCATTCTCCCAGAAAAAGCTAATTTGTACAGTCATGGTCATTCCCAGGGATGGCAGATGGGGGTGGGAAGCAAGGAAAAGCACATGGACCCCCTTCTGATTATTATATATGTGCAATCAGTTAAAAGTGATTGTCACAGGAAGTCTCAAAATGGACAAGAAAAGAGCAGATGGAAGAAGGAGCATCATTCCTTTTCTTTCCTAACAAGGGGTGATGAGAGTTGTAGGAGGATTGGGTGCCTTCAGATCTCTACAACTATGGAGGTTGTCTTAGATTTTTTGCAATATTACCATTTTAATGACCAAGGTGGTAGCTTGGTTACATTGCTTAGAAATGCTCGGATAGTGGTGAACTTGTGTATTCATTTGCTGAGGTATTGCAATGAAAATAACACAGCAATAAGGAATAAATAAAGGCTTTGTGCTTTTATATGCTGTAGTTTAATATTTAATGTCATTATCCAAACTCCATGTTTTATGCATTTATTAAACTTCATACAAAAATATTCTATTCTAACAGAATTGATTACATTGCTCATTTGAAAAATTACATTGTTCTTTGAAAACTCAAGTCTGGAATGGTAGTGATCTGACCTTACATGGAGATCTTGTGCCCGCCTGCCTGAAATCCAGGCACTCTCTTCCCAAAGGTACCCTTAGCACTGGTTGGCATGGGGCATTTATATTTAGGCACTTGTTTTTGTTGTGTTCCACAAACATCTGAGGAGGATGTCTGTTCTCTGTCAGCTTGGCTGAGTATTCAGTGCATTGAATTTAACAGAAGAAATGAGTTCTTGGCAGAGAATGAAACTTTGAACCCCGGACTGTCTGTTGTTTATCAGCATCTCATTTAGGAAGAAGTTAATTTATAAAAGATTTTCTGAAGGAGAGAATTATCATCTCACCCAACATGGTATTTACATTAATGGGGTTGACCAGACCACCAAAGAGCCAGGTATCCAGTGGGCATCATTTTGACCACCTCTCCATCTCAAGGAGTTGCTTACACTGACTTGCATTTCATTCAGCCATTTACCATTGGCTTTCATCAAGCATTATTAAAGAGAAAGGACTGAAAGACCTTATACTTATGGTATTTACTTTAAGGTGTTAAAATACATTGTGCATTACATTATACACTAAACTTTAAATCTTTTTTTTATATTTATGAAATGTTTCAAATTTACAGAAATAGATCCCAAAGTAGTCATGAAAAGCTTAAATTTTGCCACATCAGTTTCATTTTGAAAAAGAAATAGAATGTTTTAATTATAGTTTAGAACTTTCCTCTAACCCATCATCTTTTCCCTGTCACTGGAGATAACCACCATCCAGGAGTTTCTATGTATCTTTCCTGTCCATCTTGTGTGCTATCAGTGCATGTCTCAGTGTCTATAAACAATGTGTAATACTGTTCGGTAGGTCTTCAAAAGTCTCCATTGAGTGTCATATAGTGCATCTGCATTTGCACATAGTGGGCTCTTTGTGAAGAGATATGTAAGTAACCTGTATTGGGTATTATGCTGAGCATCTGTTTTTCTCATGGACATAGTAGAACATATAAATGATGTTACTCTCTGTGCAGTGATTGTTGAGAATCTGAACTCTAGTTTGTCCCTTTACTTTATCTGAATAGTTCCTTACCTTACTTTCCCTCTACTTAACATTTCTTCATTTAATTTCTTGAAGCTTGTTGCATGTATATTTTTATAACAAGATCCATTTTTCTTATGTTTTTTAGCTGCATCTCTTTCTCTCTCATTCAGTCCCTTTTCCAGTTATGTACTAGTTACCAGCAGGTACCACCTGCCACCACCACCCACTTGAGCATTGACCCCATGACAATTGGCAAGATTTACTGTATGCTAATCATGACCTTGCATTTAGCAAAATAAATTTAATAAGCCTAAAATTCAGATGCATTATCTGTCAATATCCAAGAAAACAGGCACAAAATGTACAATATATTTCCATGTTAAAATACTTCCTGCCCAGGAGTGGAGCCCTGTAGTTTATTCCCTAGTCCAAAAGTTGTTTTCAGTAGTAGAAAGAGCCTTAGGATAGTAGGCTGATGAGCATACATCACAATATTTTTTATAATTCGGAGCCAAGATGATTGTACAGCAAAGGAGCAGAAGCCTGAGGAAATTATTAACAATTTAAGAATTTACTATTTCCAGTTAGTGCAAGAATGTTAATTCCATTCGCAAAGAGAAGGAAGCATAGAGATGGCATATGTCATGACTTTTAGAGATGTACTTTATATAATAGAATATTAAAATGTCAGAGCTTGGTGTTTGAGCTTTTGCTGAGTTTCCATTCACCTTACAGTTAAGCATAACTCTGGGATTCTCTCTAAAGACAGTCATTCTAAATACATCTGAACTCATCTTCTTGGAGTTACAATGGCTACCTTGAATGGCTGTGTTGGCCTCAAAGATAACCAAGTGACCCTCGAAATTTAGTCAGGCGACAAGAGTAGTTATATATTAATTTTAGTATAAAAGAGCATTTTCAAACAGCATAGAAATGTTTAATCAAATAGGGATAAATTTTTCTACAAGACATAGAGAAATGAGTATAATTTGTTTTTTAAATATGAATTTTAATATTGATATTCATCCATGTGTTCAATTAAGCCTCTTTTTTTTCATACTCGGTACACGATAACACTAATATCCGTACAAATTATTGTTGCTAAATATAATACAGCATTATTAATATACTAATCATAATAATGTCATATTCATCTGTCCATATGTGCATATATTTAACATATGAAAATATTTACTGAGTTCATATTATATGGTCAACTAGAAATATGAAGATGAGTAAGATCTGTACCAAGGTCAAGAAACTGACAGTTTTTTTTTTTTTTTTTTTTTTTTTTTTTTTGCTTTTTGGTATGTGGGTAGCCCCCTGGCTGGGAATCGAACCCTGGCCGCAGCGCTGACAGCGCCAGTGCTGAAGCCTTAAGCCACTACACCATCAGGGAACTCCCGAAACTGACAGTTTTTTGTGAATGATAAAGTTATAAACAAACAACTTTTGTAAAATGTTATAATTGATTTTTTTTATTAATATAAAATGTATAGGGAAACACTGATAAAGATGTAAATTAATCCTGCCAGACACCATCAAGGGCAGTAAGAAACAGAAGTTACATTTGAATAACAATAGCTTAAAAAAGCATTTCCTCATTTCCCAGGATAGATTTAATCTTCCTTAATCTCTTGCTCCCAAATAATATATACTTATCTTCATTATGTATTATTATATTTCATTATAATTAGTACTTCACATATCCTCTACTCTATTAGAAAGAGCTCCTTGAGGACAAAAAAGAAAAAACGCTTTATTTAACTTTGTATCCTTAGTACCTACCACAGGATAGAACCTGAATAAAATGTTTGTCGAATGAATAAACGCATAAGTCAAAGAAATCTCTAGAGAAATTTTAAAATACTTTTAACTAAATGAAAATGAAAACTACTTATTCAATTTGTGGGATGCAGCAAAAGCAATGATTAGCCCTAAGGGGTGAGTGATTTGAGCTCCAAATAAACATTAAACTATTGATTGTGTCCATGGGTTATTTGTTTGTTCATTTCTTTTTTCTTTGCTTTCAGTTTTATATTCTGCATATGAGTGAAGTCATACAGTTCTTTGTTTTTTCCTGTCTGGCTTATTTCACTAAGCATGATGATCTCCAGGTCCATCCATTTTGTTGCAAATGGCAATATTTCATCTTTTCTTATAGCTAAGTAATATTCCATTGTGTATATGTACCATAGCTTCTTTATCCAGTCATCTGTCACAGGGCACTTTGGTTGTTTCCATGCTATATATTAATACATAGATTGTTATATATGAAGTTCATGGTAACCCAAACCTATAATAAACACAAAAAATAAAGGGAAAGAAATTCAAACATAGCACTAAAGGAAGTCATCACAAGGGATGAGAGCAGAGAAGAAGAAAGGAACAGAGAAGAACTACAACAATCAGAAAATGATTAACAAAATGGTAATACCTATCAGTAATTACTTTCAGTGTAAATGGACTAAATGCTCCAATCAAAAGACATAGGGTAGCTGAATGAATGTAAATACCAGACCCATATATATGCTGCCTACAAGAGACTCACTTCAGACCTAAAGACACAGTCAGTAAGGGATGGAAAAATATTTTTGATGCAAATGCAAATGAAAAGAAAGCTGGGTAGCTTTTATCTAATAGACAAAATAGACTTTAAAACAAAGACTGTAACAAGAAACAAAGAAGGTCACCATATAATGAAAAGGGGATCAATCTAACAAGTGGATATAACAGTTGTAAATGTCTATGTACCCAACATAGGAGCATCTAAATAATAAATCAAATATTAATAGATATAAAAAGAGAAAATGACAGTATTACAATGATAGTAGGGGACTTTAGAACCTCATTTACATCAATGGGTAGATCATCCAGACAGAAAATCAAGAAGGAAACATTTGCATTAAATGACACATTAGACCAGATGGACTTTAGATATATGCAGAACTTTCCATTCAAAAACAGCAGAATTTGGGAGTTCCCTGATGGTGTAGTGGCTTAAGGCTTCGGTGTTGGCACTGTCAGCACTGGGGCCTGGGTTCGATTCCCAGTCGGGGAGCTACCCACATACCAAAAAAAAAACAAACCAGCAGAATTCACATTCTTTTAAGGTATACATGGAACATTCTCCAGGATAGATAACATGTTAGGTCACAAAACAAGTTCCAATAAATTTAAGAATATTGAAATTATATCAAACTTCTTTTCTGGCCACAGCACTATGAAACTAGAAATCAGTTACAAGAAGAAAACTGGAAAAAAACACAAACACATGAAGATTAAACAACATGCTGCTAAACAACCAATAGGCAACAAAGAAATCAAAGAGGAAATTAAAAAATACATTAAGAAAAATGAAAATGGAAATAGCATTTCAAAATTATGGGGCACACAAAAGCAGTACTAAGAAGGAAATTCATAGTAATACAGACCTACCTCCAGAAACAAGAAAAATTTCAATAAAACAATCTAATCTTACACATAATGAAGTTAGAAAAAGGAAAAAAGCTTTAGTAGAAGGAAGGAAATACTAAAAATGTAGAGCAGAAATAAATGAAATAGAGGCTAGAAAAAGAAGAAAATAATATAAAACATTAAAGAATATAAGAGCTCATTCTTTGAAAAGATAAACAAAATTAATAAACCTTTAGCCAGACTCATCAAGAAAAAAGAGAGAGGGCTCAAATATTAATAAATAAAATCAGAAATGAAAGAGAAGTGACAACTGACAACACAGAAATACAAAGGATCATAAAGAATACTGTAAGCAATTATACACCAATAAATTTAAAACCCTAGAAGAAATAAATTAATTCCTAGAAACATACAATCTTCCAAGACTGAATTAGTAGGAAACAGAAGGTCTGAACAGATTATTAGTAATGAAATTGAATTAGTAATCCAAAAACTCACAACAAATGAAATACAACAAGAAGAGTTATCATTTAAAGAAGAATTAATACCTGTGCTTCTCAAACTATTCCAAAAAATTGAAGGGAAAGGAGGGTTTGCAAACTTACTATACAAGGCCAGCATTAGCCTGAAACCAAAACCAGACAAAAAAGCTACAAGAAAGCAAGAAAGCAAATCAGAGGCCAATACTCCTGATGAACATAGATGCAAAAATTTTCAGCAAAATATTAGCAGACCAAATTCAACAATACAGTAAAAGGATTATACACCATGATCAAGTGGAATTTATTCCACACTTGCATGATGGTTCAATATCTGTCAGTCAATGAATGTAATACTCGTATACCATGTTAACAAAACAATGGATAAAAATCATATATTCATCTCAATAGAAGAAGAAAAGCATTGGACAAAATTCAGCATCCATTTATGATAAAAAATTCTTTCTACAAAGTGAGTGTAGAGGGAATATACCTCAATATAATGAAAAGCATATATGATACACCCACAGCTAACATCATATTCAATGGTGAAAACATGAAAGCTTTTTCTCTAAGATTAGGAATAAGGTAAGGATGCCTCCTCTCCTCACTTTTATTCAACATACTACTGGAAGCCTTAGCCACAACAGTTAGACAAAATAAAGAAACAAATAAATAAAAGGTATTCAAATTGGAAAGGAAGAAATAAAATGGTCACTATTTGCAGATGACATGATACTATATATGGAAAACATTAAAAGTCCACCAAAAACTATTTGAACTAAGTGAATTCAATAAAGTTGCAGAATACAAAATATGTAGAAGTCTGTTGTGTTCCTATAAATGATAATGAACTATCAGAAAGAGAAATCAAGAACACCATTACATTTACAATTACATAAAAAAGAATAGGACACCTAGGAATAAATTTAACCAAAGAGGGGAAAGATCAGTAGACTGAAAACTATAAGACATTGATAAAGGAAATTAAAGTAACATAAATGAATAGAAAGGTATACTATGCTCATGGATTGGAATAATTAATATTGTTAAAATGTCTATTTTGCCCAAATCAATCTGCAGATTTAATGCAGTCCCTATCAAAATACCAATGGCATTTTTCACAGAACTAGAACAAATAACCCTGAAATTTGTATGGAATCACAAAAGATTGCAAAGAGCCAAAGCAATCTTGATAGAAAACAAAGTGAGATCTATCATACTCCCTGCTATCAAACTATACTATATAGCTGTAGTAATTGATACAGTTTGTACTGGCACAAAAACAGACACATAGATCAATGGAACAGACTAGAGAGCCCAGAAATAAACCCATGCTTATGTAGTCAATTAATGTATGACAAAGGAGGCAAGAATATACAATAGGGAAAAGAGTCTTTTCAATAAGTGATGTTGGGAAAACTGGACAGCCACATGCAAAAGAATGAAACTGGACCAGTTTCTTATACCATATACGCAAATAAGCTCAAAATGGATTAAAAGTTTATGCATAAATATAAGACCTGAATTATAAAACTCCTCGAATAAAATGTAGGCAGTAAACTCTTTAACCTTGGTCTTAGAAATATATATATTTTTTATCTGTCTCCTCAGTGAAGGGCAACAATAGCAAAAATACATGCAACTACATCAAACTAAAAAGATTTTGCAAAGGAAACCATCAACAAAACAAAAAGGCAACCTGCAGAATGGGAAAAGATATTTGCAAATGATATACCCAATAAGGAGTTAATATCCAAAATATATAAAGAACTCATGTAAGTTAATATAAAAAACAAAAACAATGTTTTAAAAATGGGCAGAGGAACTGAGTAGACATTTTTCAGAGAAGACATACAGATTGCCAATAGGCACATGAAAAGATGCTCAGCATCATCAGTCATCAGGGAAATGCAACTCAAAGCCACAATGAGATGTCACCTCACACCTGTCAGAATGGCTGTTATCAAAAAGACAAGTTAAATGTTGGTGAGGATGTGGAGAAAAGGGAACCCTTGTGCACTGTTGGTGGTAATGTAAATGGTGCCGGTATTATGGAAAACAATATGCAGGTTCCTTTAGAAAATTAAGAATAGAACTGCCATATGACCCAGCAATTCCACTTCTGAGTATTTATCCAAAGAAAATGAAAACACTAATTTGAAAAGATACATACATGTCTATGTTCATCGCATCATCATTTATTTATTTATTTATTTATTTATATTTTTATATTGTTAAATTTTAAATTTATTGGGGTGGCATTGATTAGTAAAAATTACATAGGTCCCAGGTGTACAATTCTACATTACATCTTTTATGTGTTGTATTATGTGTTCATCACCCAGAGTCAATTCTCTTCCATCACCATATATTTGTGTCCCTGTCCCTTCTCCCCCGCCCACCTCCCCCATCACCCTCAGGTAACTACTAAATAATTGACTGTTTCCATGAGATTAGTTTCTTTGTTGCTTTCAATTCTTTGTTAACAATCAAACTAAATTTCTCCATCCCTTTCTTTTATTTTACCCACTCTCCCATCCCTTCTCCCATCTTAAAGAAGTCCCTCTAACATTCTTTGTAGTACTGGTTTCGTATTGGTAAATTTCTTTAGCTTTTTCTTATCTGAGAAGCTCTTTATCTGTCCTTCAATTTTAATACTAGTCTTGCTGGACACATTATTCTTGGTTGTAGATAATCTGGTTTTCATCATGTTGAATATTTTTTGCCAATCCCTTCTGGCTTGTCAAGTTTCTGGAGAGAAATCAGCTGACAGTCAAATGGGGGTCCCTTTATAAGTTACTACCTGCATTTCTCTTGCTGTTTTTAGAATTTTCTCTTTTTCTTTAACTTTTGCCATTTTAATTATGATGCTTTTGGTGTATTCCTGTTTGGGATCATCTTATTTGGAATTCTCTGTGCATCCTGGATTTGTATGTCTATTTCCTTCACCAGGTTAGGAAAATTTTCTCATTATTTCTTTAAATAATTTCTTGATCCCTTACTTTTCCTCTGTCCCTTCTGGCACACCTGTTATTCTAGTATTATTATGATTGATATGGTCCCAGAGGAATCTCAATCCATTCTCCTGTTTTGGAAATAATTTTCTAATTGATTGGGCTAGGCGTTTTCTGCTGGCTTTTCCTGCAAATCACTGCTTTGCACTTCTATTGTATGAAGTTTGGTGACTTCTATTTCGTTCTTCATTTCAGTTAATGTAGTCATTATCTTTCTCTGATCCTTTATAATGGTTTTTAAGTCTGCTTTGATGCTTGCAATCTCTCTGTTGAAATTATCATCCAGTTCCTTAAGCATTCTTGTAGTAGCTGTTTTGGGTTCTCTTTCTGATGGTTCATCTGTCCCCATCTCTTTAATTTGAGCTCCTTTTCTCTGGTTTCTCATTTTTGCAGCCTCTCTGGACCCTCGCTGCTGCAGTTTCTTTGGTGTTCACTGCTGATACTGGGCAGGCAGAAGTCTGTGGGGGAGGGGCATTTGCAGATTTGTTTTCTTCCTATGGCTCTGGCGGTACTGCAGAGAGTTTGAGCATGATTGCACCTTTCTGGTCTTGGTTTTCCCTGTGCACGGATTCTGCCTTGAGTTTTAGGATGCAGTCCTGTTTGCTAGTCTTTTAGGCAGTCTTGGCTGTGGACCAAGAAACACATGTGCATGCCTCTCTCTTCTTCTCCTTCCTAGCCAGAGCATTTGTGCTGCAGTTCCTCACTGCCCAGTCGTTCCCCCTCCTCTGGGAACTGGAGTGAAATCCAGTCACTGCGTTTTGAGGACTAGTCTGTGCCTCCTGAGGTCAAAGTGAGGTTAGTTGCAGTATCTCATGCTCCACTTCTGGGCCTTCTTTTCTCTGTCCTGTGGACTGAGTGGGACCTAGAACGCTCTCCTGCTGCCTTCTTCCTCCTCCCTCCCCCAGCGGTAGATTTCCAAGTGGGGACCTGCACCACAGTCACATCTCCATGCTGCAGCTGCAACTCCATGCCACACCCATGTCTCTGCTCTTCACTTTTATTTCCCCTTTGTTTAACCCTCTACCTGCCTGCAGGTACCTTAATGAGATGAGTGGATTTCTTAGCTCTGATTATGCATTGTGTAGAGAGTCCTTGGTTGAGGTATATAGGTATTTTATTAGTTGTAATCTCCACAAGAGTTTTTAAGAGGTCCCTCTCATGCCACCACTTTGTTGCCCTCTACATTGCAGCATTATTTATAATAACCACGATATGGAAGCTCATCACTAGATGAATGGATAAAGAAAATGTGGCACACGCATGTACACACACACACACATACAAAGTGGAATATTAGTCATTTGTGACAACATGGATGGACTTAGTGGGTATTATGCTAAGTGAAATAAGTCAGACAGAGAAAGACAAATATATGATTTCACTTAAATATGGAATCTAAAAAGCAAAACAAATAAACAAAACAGAACAGAAACAAACTCATAGATGCAGAAAACAAATTGATGGTGGCCAGAGGGGAGAGAGGTGAGGTGGGGGGGATTGGCAAAATAGGTGAAAGGAATTGAGAGGCAAGAACTTCCAGTTATGAAAGAAGTAAGATGGGGAGAGATCCAAGATGGTGGAGTAGGTAAACACTGCCTCATTCCTTCTGTGAACACATTAAAGTTACAACTAAATGATTGAATAATCAACCTGGAGAACCATCTGAAGTCTAGCTAAACAGAAGTTTTATAACCATGGAATCAAAAAAGAGGAGGCCATGTTGAGTCTAGTAGGAGGGGTGCAGATGCAAAAGGAGCCAAGCTTCCAGTGGTGGTAAAGAATCAGGAGCAATATCTCAGTTGTGGAAGTTCTCCCCAGAGAAGCAAAGGACCCCAGCCCCATACCAGGCTCCCTAGACTGGAGCACTCGTGCTAGAAAGAAGAGCCCACAGAATCTGTCTGAAAAAACACCATCTGTTTGGAATGGAAGGATGTGGGAAACCCAGATGTCCTCTTAAAGTTCCTGCACAGACTCAGTCACTTATGGGTACTCACCCTGGGCTCCTGCAGAGGGATGGTGACTCAAGGAGGATTGGAGGTATATGGAGGGCAGACTGAGGTATCTGGTTTTGGGATGAAGGCTGGAGGACAGTTGCAATTTTTTCTCGCTGCATCCTTCTCTCATGCCGCTGGTTGATGGGCACCAATTTCCTGTGTTGCACCCGCTCCCACACAGCCAAATCTGAATCTGATTGGTCTGGTGAACTCTGCTCACTCCACCTTGACTCACTGGGATCCCACCCCACCCATCTTCACTAATGCCAGAGGCACTTTTCTTCAGTGAACAGCCAGCCCTGCCCACATTGTAATCTTTCTTGGAAAACCATTTATGTCCACACGCCCCAGGCAGGTGGAAACTGGCATTGCTGTGCTCTGGGAGTTTTGCTGAGTAGCACCAGGTATAGCATTGGCACCAATCCAGAATCTACAGGAGAACCCAGCACAGGTGACCACGGAGACAGCACCAGAGCCCACAGGGCACCTACTACATAAGACTATCCAGCAATACTGGGAGAGGTAGCAGACCTACCTAATACATAGGAAAAATTACAGACAGGTATCCAAAATGTGGAAACAAAAATTCATCTCAAATAAGAGAACAGGAGAAAAATTCCAGAAGAGCTAAACAAGATAGAGGCAAGCAAGCTACCAGATTCAGAGCTCAAAATGATGATTTTTAAGGATGCTGAAGGAACTTAGTGAAAACTTCAACAGAGAGATAGCAGGCATAAAGAAGTATATAGAAACCATAAAAAAGAACCAGTCAGAAATGAAGGAATACAATAACTGAAATTCAGAATGCAATAGAAGGAATCACCAGCAGACTAGATGGAGCAGAGGATCAAATCAGCAAATTGAAAGCCAAGGTAACAGAAAACACCCAGTCAGAACAGCAAAAAAGAAAAAAAGAATTTGAAAAAAGAATGAGGATAGATTAGGGGGCCTCTGGGACAACATCAAGCATAACAACATTTGCATCACAGGAGTACCAGGAGAAAAGAGAAGCAAGGAATTGAGACCCTATTTGAAGAAATAATGACTGAAAACTTCACTACCCTGGTAAAGGAAACACACATACAAGCCCAGGAAGCAGAGAGTTTCAAACAAGAAAAATCCAAGTAGGCCCACACCAAGATACATTGTAATTAAAATGGCAAAGGTTAAATACAAAGAGACAATCATAATAGCAGCAAGAAAAGCAACTACTTACTTATAAGGGAGCTCCATAAGACTATCAACTGATTTCTCAACAGAAACTCAACAGAATGGCATGGCAGAAAATATTTCATATGATGAAAAGCAGGGACCTACAACCAAGATTACTCTATCCTACAAGGCTATCATTCAAAATCAAAAGACAAAGAGCTTCCCGGGCAAGAAAAGCTAAAAGAGTTCATCACCACCAAACCAGTGTTTCAAGGAATGTTAGAGGGACTGCCTTAAGATGGGGGAAGGGGAGCAAAATTATGAACAATAAAATGTAAACAGCTACACAAAAACACTCACCTTCAATTTAAATAGATTAAAAGCTCCAATAAAAAAAACATGGAGGGTATTGCACTGAATGGAGTGTCTAACAGAGGAAGACAGATGCAAGTTGACTTGACTTATAGGTGAAATCAAAAGAAAATAAACAAGTGGAATAGGCACAGACTCATAGATATAGAAAACATTTGGTTTGTTGCCAGATGGGAGGAGGGTTGGGGAAGAAAGTGAAATAAGGGGAAAAGATTGGAAAGTTCAGTTTGGTGGTTACAAAGTAGTAGTCATGGGGATATAGGGTGTAGCTTGGGAATATCGTCAGTAATGTTGCGATAACTATGGATGGCATAAAATGGGTACTAGATTTGTTGGACTGATGGGAGGAGGGTGGAGGGGTGGGTGAAAAGAGGAAGAAATCAAGAAGTACAAATTCATAGTCACAAAATAGTCACAAGGATGTAAAGTGCCACATGGGACATACAGTCAATAACATTGTAATAACTAACTATACATGATGTCAGATGGGAACCAGATCAGAATAAGGATTTTGTAAGTTATAAAAATGACTTATCACTATGCTATACACCTGAAACCATTATAATATTATATGTCAAATGTAATTGAAAAATAAAAATAAATGAGAAAAAAAGTTGAATTAAAAAAAGGGCAGGGAGGAATTTTCTATCCTGTGAAGTAATGATTTTCCACTTTGTGAGTTTGTAAATTACTGGCTTTCACAGTGCAGTCAATGTCATTGATTAATGTGGGTGAAATAAATAAAACTATAAGACCTGTTCACTTTCAAAAAAATAAATAAGTTGTGAGGATATAATTATAATATAGGGAATAGGGTCAATAATATTGTAATAACTGTGTGGTGACAGATGGTTGCTAGACTTAATGTTGTGATCACTTCATATGATATTTAAATGTTGAACCACTATGTTGTACACCTGAAAGTAATATAATATTATATTTCAGGAGTTCCCTGGTGGTGTAGTGGCTTAAGGCTTCAGCACAGGCGCTGTTAACACTGTGGTTCGATTCCCAGCCAGGGAACTATCCACATACAAAAAAAAAAAGAAAAAAAATTTCAACTGTACTCCAATAAAAAAAGAAATTAATTGGACAATAACTTCTCACTTTCAAAAATGTCAATTATAAGGAAAGATTAAGCATTTATGTTGTTTCTCATATACAAACAATGTGTTAGGGTAATCAAATAGCCCTAGGCGAGAAGTGAAAGTTTTTCTTTATAGAAAAATTCAACATAATAAAAGTATAAAGAATAATAGGATTAAACATCAGAGTTTTTAACCTCTAATATATAATAGCATTGGACAACAATCATCAATGAATAAAACCATTAGGTGAAATTTTATTGGAAACTTTCAAATGAAGGAAGCAGACTATTGTGTCCCATACTCATGGATCACTCGAACAAATAGAGAACTTATATTCCTTTCAAATAACTTCCAAATTTTTACTGAAATTGACAAGTGGTCACAAAGAATATGTTAATTTTATTCCTTGGTTTTTCTTTAGTGGTAGTATTCTGGAATTTTGATTTGCAAATTTATCTTAAATTGTATTTTTTTTTATTGTTAGACTTATTGGGGTGACATTGGTTAGCAAGAATTACATACATTCCAGGTGTACAGTTCTACAGTGCATCATCTATGTGTTGCATTATATGTTCATCACTCAGTGTGAGTTCCCTTTCCATCACCATATATCCGCTCCCCCTCCTCCCTCCTCCCCATTTCTCCCACCCCATACCCCCAACCCCCTTGCCCTCAGGTAACCACTAAGCTATTGTTGTGTCCATGAGTTTGTTTGCTTGCTTGTTTGTTTGTTTTTTCTTTGTTGCTTTCAGTTTTATATTCCACACATGAGTGAATTCATAGGGTTCTTGGTTTTTTCTGTCTGGCTTATTTCACTTAGGTGATCTCAAGGTCCATCCATTTTGTTGCAAATGACAGTATTTCATCTTTTCTTATAGCTGAGTAATATTCCATTGTGTAAAGTACCACAGCTTCTTTATACAGTCATCTATTGAAGGGCACTTTGATTGTTTCCATGTCTTGGCCATCATGAACAGCACTGCAGTGAACATCGGGGTACATAAGTCTTTGCGGACTAATTTCAAATTTTGGGGGTAGATACCCAGAAAGGGGATTGCTGGGAGATATGGTAACTCCATTCCCATTAAATTGTATTTTGATTATGTTCTCTCTCTCTCCCTTTCTCTCTTCTTCCCTCCCTCCTTCTCCTTCCCTTACTCCTTCTCTCTCTCCTCTCCCTCTCTTCTTTCTTTCTCTCTTCCCCACCCACCTCTAGTTCAAAAATGTGCTTCTTCCGGGCTTCTGTGTTGTCATATTTAACATAAAACAAATCTACTCACTAACATTGATGATATCTTAGCTGTGACTTCTTTCTCCTCCCCAAATTCATTTGGCTATTCCTTACACTAACTACTCTAGAATAACTTTATACCCAGCTTGTCAAATTTTATAAACTATCCCGCTGCCATTTGTTTTCAATTGCATTGATTTTTGTAAAGATAATTGAGGTAATTGATATGAATACAGTATTGTATCTTCTCACCTAGGGACAAGGTATACATCTTTATTATTCTGGTCTTCTTTTGTATTAGTCGATATATTTTATAGATTTTTTTTCACATTATTCTTGAACATTTCTGTGTTAGTACTGTGAATAGGCTTTTTAAAATTGCTAATTAGTTATTGATGATATATAGAAAGCTCTTGATTTTGTTGCTCTTATATCCCACCATCTGGGAAAATTTGTCATAATTCTTTAAAAACTGTTTGGAAATAATCTAAATCTTTATCAATAGAGGAATGATTAAATTACTCAGGGAAAATATTTTTGTATATGTATATGTATATACATATACATAATATATATAATATGTATTGTATATATATTATACAATACATATTATATATATATACATAATAATATATATACATAATATATGTATATATATTATACATATGTATATATATGGTAAGAGAGAAAATGATAGAATCATCTCCAAGATAAAGTGCAAAGAAAGCGAGTAAACAAAAAAATATTTTGGAGAATAATAATATAGTATAATCTAAGTATGTAAAACTACTACATGTGGATATATGCTTATACAATATAAATGCATAGAATAAATTCTGGAAAAATGCATCTTAATGTTAACAGTGATTACACTTGGGTAGGGGAGTAAAGGAGATTTATCACTTTTTTCTATAAATGGTTTCATATTATCTGAATTTTTTCTAGAAAATGAATTTAATGATGCTTTTGTAATTAAAAGAAAAATGTAAAAAAGTATGATGCTGGGAAATAGACAAGTTGATAAAGGTTGACATGGAGGAAGCTCCAGGGAGCATAGATGTAAGTCCATAGAAAACCCTCACGGGTCATTAATTTCTACAATATCTTTAAAATCACTTCCATTCAGCTTTGGAAATCTCTGGCTCTACGCAACCTGTCAAGAAGTATTACTAGCATCCATTAGAGCAGAAAATGAAGATAAAATGTAACATAACTGTCCAATGAACCTTCAGTGGTGACTACCCCTCCCCAATGTTTATCTACCTCATGTGATATGTCCGATGCAAGGGCCATGGACTAGTGAAACCTAAATAAATTAGCTGGCTAAATAAATTGGATAATTTTCCTTCCGGCTCTCTCTCATTGCCAGCTGGAAACCAAATGAAACCAGCCTTTATTTCCTTGGTCTTTCTAGTGTCTAGAGTTTCTACATGAGAAACTCTTCCAACCTGAATTTAGGAAGGGAAGCCCTGTTGGTTTGCCTGCATCAGGTGTGTTGAGAAACGCTTGTTTGCCTTAAAGTGAAACTCTTCCTTGGCTTGGCTCATGAGGCCTTTCTGAAAGGCCACTGACTATCTCATATCATGTTTGTGCCATGTCCCTTGCAATGAGTTAGTTATAATTTGTGCAATAAGCAAGTTTTGGCAGATGAGTGGCCTGGACTTTTATTTTTATATACATGAAATGGAGGTCAATAGTGAATACCTAACACAGTGTCTAACAGTGCTTCTCAAAACTTAATGTTGAAATCATGAGCATGTTGATTAAATTCTGAAGTAGACCCTTGAACTTGCATTTCTAAATAGCTCCCAAGTTATATGGACATGGCTGGTCAGGGAACCACACTTAAAGTACCAAGAGTATATTACTCAGTGAGTATATGTTGAATGAGTTCTTTTCTGTCCTAATACCAGAGATGTGCAACGTCCTGTAGAAGCATGCCCTTCCTCTTCAATGTCTGTGTTAGAGGGTGAGGAATTTTTTCTTTCTGGCAAGCTAAGTCTACCACGCTTTTGTGTTTTACATACTTCCACCCCTATCCCAGTGTCCTACCCATGTAGAGGCAGGCCCAGGGCTGCTTTTCCATATAACCAACATAGTAGTGTGCACGCTGATTTATCACCCTTTCCCTGCCCAATCTGGCATAATTAGCAGTCCTTGCCCTGTAGAGGTGTCCCAGTGGGGCTGCAGATCAACATAACAGACAGAACCAAGAGGGAAATTGGAGTTTTCTTCTGCAAAACCAGGTTTCCCCCAGAGCCACAGTCCCTTTCTGTCTCTGGGCTAGTGACCTGCTTGAACACTAAATTGATTCACAAAACTTAACAGGCTGAAAAAATAAAAATCAAGCAGCACATGGACTCCCACAAAGAAGTGCCCTAAACAGAGCAAGGATTCAAAGTTAACCAGACCAGTGTCTTGAAAAATGCATTTCCTACTTGGTTTTCTCTTCCATTGGAGAATAAACAGTGTTTGCATGTTGAGCTGTGGTGAAAATGGATCATAAATTAAAATCTCAAGTCTGGGCCTTTTGGAGTTGTTTTCCTTAGAGTAGACCCAAAGCCCAATTGGAAGACTACCAGAATATTCTTTTGGAGTGAACTAGGTGTGTTTGGGACAGTGTTTAGTATTTTAAGAATTGTCTTGTTCAAAATTACTGAATTGTGTAGACAGAAAAATTCTGTTGTCTTATGATCAATTTAACAATCATTCTCGCTTATTGACTACTCAAGTGGGGACTCTGGGGGTCTAGTGTTAGCAGAATTCACTAGGGATTTTAGTGTGTGCACATTAGTGGAATAGATCATGCTGTGATTTGTAGCATGAGCCTGCTTTTAAAGGGAGCATTTTTCTACCCACCCACAGCTTCATGGTAATGTTGGAATCTGTCTAGTTGGTGGAGGATCAGTAGCTTAAGGAGCTAATGAATATTCATTTCTTTTCCCTGGGTACAGAGTAAAATAACCAGTAATTAGTATAATATTTAATACTCTATTCAAAATAAATAAATCTTTTGTAAAAAAAAAAAAACCTAATTATTATAATGTAGCAAATTCCGCATATGTAACTGGAATTGGATGTGGTGTTTTGAAAATGCTTCTAAGTCCTCATTTACATGTCTGAGATTAGTTAATTATTCCCCTTGTATGCATAAAACAGAACTTTAAAATTTTACCTGCATTTATTATTCATTTTCCTATCTCTCAAGTTTAGCTGATTCTAGTATTTAAATTTTTCTCTTTTCTTTTAGATACTAAGGATATTTGTATTTTGAAGTAATGTTTTCAATTTGGATTTGCCCTTGCCCTCCCCTTCTCTTGTTCCACTGATATAGGATGCAAATGACTTACGGGAATTCCAAGGTTGTGTTTCTTTCCTGATCCTAGGCTCATATGGCAAAGTTTAGCTGTTGTAATTTTTTTGAATGTACCTTTTTGAGCACATAATATGTGGTAGGCACTATGCAGGGTGCTTCCACTTATGTCATCATGTTTCTATTCTACCACAGTCCTTTAGGATTTGTTCTTCTATTACCATTCTGTAGATAAGGAAACTGAACTCGAAGAAGTTAACTCCCTTCAAAGTGTAAATTCCAAATTATGACTCTTAATTTAGTTTACATGACACCTACAAGATTCTGAAACCTGTTCTTCCCAGTCGTTGCGGGGAGAAAGGTTTGAAGAGGTGATGATATGCTTGCATGCAAATAAAATTTCTCCAACGTGTCATCATGGGTTTTGGTGCCTGCGGGTGCCAACCTTTGCTGGGGGTGAGGGACAGCCCAGGATCTGTGGCCTTGTAGCCACATAACCTTATGGGCCTGTGATAAACAATGAAACTTCTGACCTACAACCCAGAGGTTTCATAGTGATGGTGTCTAGTACCTGCCAGAGAGAATTCACATTCTGGCCTAAATGTAAAAGTATAGATCAATGTAAAATACACTGGTCACAATCCATGAAGACCTAGGTAATTCTTAGTGCTGCAATTCCTCAATTTCATGAACAAATGCAAATGCTGACGTGAAGGGAGTTTGTGTGACTCCCGTGGGGTGGGGAGCAGAGGCTAAAGCCTCTATTTCATATTCTTCTGAAAGATTCCTAGGACAACTAGAAAAACATTCAGATTTCTGATGATAGCCTACATCACCAGAAACCTGGCAATACTTCCTTCTGCCTCTCCCAGTCCTTGCACGTTCCCTTTCTGCTTAGCACCCTCCAGCCACACTAGTCCCCTCTTTTCTGTTCCTTTTTACTGTTACAAATTTGTTCTTGCCTCAAAACCCTTGCATTTATTGTTCCTTCTGCTTGGGATACTCTTCCCTGCTGTCACCCATGGCTGGGTTTTTTTCTCATCTTCAGACCTTAGTTCAGACACCTAGTCTACAAAGAGCCTTCCCTGCCCCCCGCTTTCCCATCTAAAGTCAACTCTCCCCACAACCACCCATAACCCTCTAGAAACTCATTATACTATGACCCTGTTCATGTGACTGTAGGGCACTTTTGCTTTCTGAAACGTTCTTTGCTTATTTTCTTTTTATTGACTGTTTTGCTTCTCACTTTCACATCAAGAGCAGCCCTGGCACATAGTAGGTACTTGATAAATATGTGATGAATAAATTAATGAATGAACCCATGAATGAATGCAAGTTAGACTTAAAAAATTACACATTCTAATGTGTGAGGGCATTTAGTAGATATTCTGTTGCAGTGTTACACCCAGTATCTCCATTTGATTATTTCTAGCACAAGAAACCTCATTACTTTATGAAAGAGAGTCTCCAATTTTTATATTGAGAGGCAGTAGAGGACTGTGGAAAATAAGTCAGACTCACCTTAATCCAAATCCAATGTGTTACAAACTAGCTGTGGACCTTGGTTAGATCAGTTAAGGTTGCTGTGTCCTGATTTCTCATTTGAAAAGGGGATGATAATACCTACCTGGACAATCTGTTGTGAAAAATAAATGAAGCCATGTAGACAAAGTGTCATGCATATTTACTAGGGCTGTCTGGAAAGTATCCAGCCATGTAATATGAAAAATAAAGTCATTTATGGCTTAATAGTTTCTGGACAGCCTTCATATACACATGGTATATGAAAGTTAGCATACTAAGGGGGTCAAAATGTTGTATTTCTTCTTTTCTGTTCTTTCTGATAGTTTGCCCTGTATTGTACATCTCAAACATATTCACATTTAATCCTACTCATGAAGTAGGTACTATGCATCAGTCCTATTTTGCAGATGTCAAACTGAAGGCAGTACTATTAAGTGATTTACCCAAAGTTCCCCTTTCTAAGAAATGGTTCTCCTCCCATCCCACTAAAGTTACTTCTTCCCTCTCCCCACAACAACAAACAGAAGACAGGTTGATAAAATGGAAGAATACAAATTTGTTGGCCAATTTAATTCTCAGAATGGCTGAAGGCATTTGCTTCACTACCAGGGCAGCACAGTTGGCTGGAGCTAGAGGGCCTGTGCACAGGAGATGAGCAAATGTGTGCAAAGGAGAATGCACCAACCTCTTGTGCCAGGGTCCCAGGCCCTCTGCCTTTAGAGCTAGGCTGACCAGATGTACCATTTTAAACAGGACAGAAAACAATGGTACTGTACCATTTCAAACGATATGTATGGTCAGCCTAGTCTCACTGAGCTAAATTCAAGGTGTCAATTCATACTGTTTGAAATGGGACAGTACTGTTGTGTTTTTGTTTCATTTAAAATGGTACATCTGGTCAGCCTTTTTAGAGCACCATACTCTATCAGTTAATTTGGGCTTTGATTCTAAAATGAATGACATGATGGGCAAGTTGTTATTGTGACTTGTCACTAAATTTTGCATGTCAGGTAACTCTTGCAAATTGCTGCTGGGCACATGATGCCCCAGCCATAGTTGCTGGGTACTAGGTAAGCTAATTAGGAAGTGGTCATTTAGGAGGCAGCAGAGCAATGAAGTATGTGAATTTAGAGTCTGACATGAGTTTAAACTCTCCTTCCATCATGTATCAACTGTGTGATTTTGGGCAAGTTATTTTCTAGATTTTCTATTTGCTCCTTCTATATAATACGAATAATTCCATCTACCTCACAAAGCTTATTTGGAGGATTAAAAATACCCAGCACATGTCAGCTAGTAATATATGATAGATAGTACCACCATCTCTGTTTTCTGAGGATAGCATTATTCTCCTAATAGAAAGTTGACCGAAGTGGTTGGAACTATCTAAGGGCTCCTACTGTGATCCCATTGTAACAGGTCCAGCAGGAAGGATCTTCTTGTTTTCAACTTGTATTTTGTTTTCCAAGTGAAGAGTGAATTCTGGGAGAATCAGTTTACTTCTGAACATTTCTTAGATAGGGTGGAAGTAATGTGAGTAATAAATTATCCCTCTTCCCCAAGATCTTCCTGGTCATTATTCTCTAATGTAATTAGAATGCCAGATGCAGATACATCCATCTTCACCAAGAAGATGGTAAACTGGGGGAAATGCCTACTGCAAAGGAAGATTTCCATGGAGTGGTAGAGATTCAAACTTAGAAACTTGAGCTGACATCCGAAAGCAGATGTGAGGGATTGGTTATGATTTCTTCTCAAATATGCATGTCTAGGCACTTGCTTTCCTTTTAATAGGCAATCAGATGGATTTGTTGGAGATCTCTCTAAGGTTTCTAGAATATATTCTTGATTATGTGCTTCTCCTCCCTTCACTGTGACAGGGAAACATTCATAATTCCTTGGGTTCCCTCTTACCACATCCCTCAAAATTTCTAGGGCCTAGAATCTAGGTTGGAAGTGTCATTTGTGGTCATTCATGACACCTTAGGCTTTCTGGGACAATGTGTGGCTAATACATTTAGATGATATGATAGTTGAAATATCTACCAAATGGACTTCATACTGCTAAAAGAAAATACATACTTATAAAGTTGTGTCTTTGTTGAACCTGAAAAGGAAAATAAGTAAATTCTTACAGTCTATGTGCTTCTCTCCACAGGAAATATAGTCAGGTGGTGTGATTTGAAGACCTGTTAGAGACTATCCAGCTCAAATTCTTTCTCCCCTAGCCTAATATACTCATTAAAATTCCTGTATTTGACTATACCTTCCTTTTCCTTCCTCCCTGTCTTTCTTTCTTCATGTGAATGACTATAGCTTGATAAGGGTACCGGTCCTAGCTGTCTTGCTCACTGTTGTTTCTTTAGTATTTAGGACATTTCGTAGAAGCTCAATGAATTTTTAACTGAATAAATGAATGGATATTTACTGAGTAACTTTTATGTTCCTAGTTCTTCAATCCTTAGAGTTAGGATTGTGTTTTCCAAACTCAGCTATTTACATACTTCCTTCCCAGTTTTTGCCAAATCTGTGAGCTACTTTTTCTTCTATTTATGTGACATTTTCCTTTAAATTGATTTTTCTTTATACTTGGCATCACCCAAAGCAATAATGTCCACGAAATTACATATTTGGTGTCTCTTTATAATTTTTTTCTAATTTACATTAAAGTAAATTTTTAACTGTTAAAAAGTAAGATTCTTCTATCACCTAATCTCAAAGGCCTCTATTAAAATACTAGTGAATTTAAAATATTATTGAGCATATCCACTAGCTCTAAAGTCAACCTCTAAAGTCAAGGGGGCCCAGGAACAGAAATTCTGCAGGAGAAGGGCTTCATAGTGAGGGCTGGTGCTCAAGGGAGCAGGTGACCCACACATCCCACAAGGGCAGTGGGTACTGTAGAAAGCATCTGCCATTGTGGTTCCACCGCTTTGTGACTTTGGTTGAATAATTATTTGCTGAGTTTCTTGTCCCTCAAATCTAATAGGGAAGGAATAGCCACAACCATACCTCAGTGTTCGAAAAGCACTGAAAAAAAGTATGAAGAACCATTTATATCCAATATCTATGTAACAAATGCACAATAAATAATTTTAATTTTATTATCATGAGATCAGTAAACAATTAATGTAAAGTTGAATGCCAAAAAGTGGAAAGAGGTTACAGAAAAGGGCTAGAAAAGTATTTCATTCATTCACTTCATTCATTCAGTTGTTCAGTAAATACTTAATTATGTTCTAGCCCCAGAACTAGGTTCTGAGAATATTGTAGCAAAAAGACACACATAATAATTCTTCTTGTATTCTAGTTGGAAACCTACTTTCCAAATTTTTATGAGACTAAGCATGGCCCTTTGCTTATTGCTTACTCTGTTTCTCACCAGCCAACTGGAGCTTGACATTCTGGTGGGTTTATTTTCTGACTCCCTCCTCAGTTGGTGGAGCACATTGGCCTCCACTACCTTAAAAAAGAATCTGGAAGTGTGGCTTGAGAAAAGATCACAGAACCAAAAGAATTTCACACAGCAAAGCACTAATGAGAATCTGTCTCCATTCCTAATTATAAAGAATTAACTGTTAAAAATTTAGTGTTTCCACTTCTTGTGGGAATTCCCTTTGCCAAAGGAAAGAACAAATGTGGTAGGCACAGATTCAGAGTTTGTAAATGTCGGAGATTAGAGTGTGAAATCTGTACTATGGCAGACATGCTTAGTGCAACATGTAAATATCACTACTGAGTCCTACTGGGGTTTTCCTTGACCGACCAGCTAAGAGAAGGAGCCATTTGCAGGCATCAGTGAAAATAAGCGTTATTCTGCTTATAATAGCCCAGCTTACCCCTAGTTTACCCCCCACAATGTTTCAATTTGCTTATTTTTCTTTAGTTGATTTTATTGTTTTAAAAAAGGAATACATATTTATTGTAGACAGAAATAGCAAATACAGATTGGTAAAAGAAAGTGAAATTAAAATTAGCTATTATCTCATTACCCAGGAAATATTAGCAGTCGTTGCATTTTGTGGTATATCCATGTATATAATTAACTTGAGATCATATTGATATTACATTGTTGGTTATCAGTCTTTTGCAATTGTTCCTTTTTTCTTTTTAACTTTCAAATATGAGTGAGTTTTAGAATAAATCTTAGGCTTTCTATGAAGCCAAGTTTCCTTTAAAAAATCATTTGAGAAGATTACTCATCCTAATAATCCACAATTCACAATCCCCTCAGGATAGTTTGTTAACCTTAGGGATTAACAACAGGCTCAATTGCAATGCCATGCAAGTAGCTGCTTATGTGGAGCTTGAGGACTGGTGGGGTAGGAAGCATTTTTGTAAATTTGCACAGGAAAGTGTCACTTAGGCTTTCTCCCTTCCTTTCTCTTCAGTTTTCAGAAGCAGAGAAATAGCAAGACCCTTAAGCAGAAAAGCGACTTCAACTGCAGTTGATAGGAGCTTAGTATTTTGGAGGATTGCAAGAAAAAAATCTTTCTGCAAAAATTTGTAGATTAATAAAGATGAATTTGAACTCTTAGTGACATGGTAACTGTGTTGCAGAGTTAAAGCATGGGGCTAATCTCTGTGAACTGCAGTTAGGGTGTTTCTCCTGTTTCATGTTTCTAAGGTTCACACTGTAAATGTGCTCCAATTAGATGCCTTTACTTTCCTGTTTTACCACCAAATGCTTCCAAATTTCTCAATATCACCTCCTGCCCCAGTTTGTTCCCTGGGGACCGTTAGGCTCTCAATGTCCGAACACAGACCCATCAGAGGGGAGAGCTGGCAATAGAAGGGACTATGGCAAATTCAAAGGATGGTAAAGGATGAGTGTTATATAAATGATGCAATTAGTATACATGCTGGGGAAGGAGGTGATTGTTATATTGTTCTCCCAGTGCCCATGTTGGCTAATTAAAGCAGAAAAGGAATACAACATTGATAACCACATCTAGTATGGCATACCAGGGGGAGAACAGAGTAACAGCCCTGCCAACATACCTACTTAGGGTTTAACTTGGCTTGAGGTCCTGTTAAATTTTTTAAAAAGAAAGAAAAAGAGTTATATTGGGGAATTTATCTGGTCTCTCCAAAACAAAAACAATTAAAAGCACTCCAAATATAGAATACATTTGTTTACCTAGCTATAACTGTGGTAACCAGTATCTTTTCGGTACTTACTACGCCTGGCATTATCTTATTACCTCATTTCATTCCAACAACAACAGTATGAAACGTGTGCTGGAGTTTGCTTGGTGCTTCAGGAGAGGAAATTGAGTCTAGGAAAATGTTTCCCCAGATTTAGCTTGACTCCCAAGTCCATGTTCTAAGCACTGAACTCTGCTGCCTGTGCCAAGTTCCTTTGTTTTGCACTTGCAACATTCCTGTAAGAGCAGACGCTCTCTTGCTGCATGAGAGAGATGAACTTAGGGCTTTGAAGTGCTTCTTAGCCAACTGGGGAAGCTTTGCAAAACATGCTGCTAATGGGCCTTCTCTCTTGGAGGCTTATTTTTCTCGGTTCCTAATGCCAGGATAGAATGAGAGATTTCACTCTTAGACAATCAACTTGGAGTGGAAACAACCCGTAAAAGTCGTGTTGCTCAGAGATGGTAAAAAACACGATTTAATAGAAGTTGCAGTTTCACTTTCACTTGAGGTTGAGGCCTCTTAAAGGAAGAGGAGAAGCAAAACCAAATGAGTTCAGCCTGTTCTGGCTCAGCTGTCTGGCTTTGTTCAAACTCTTGGCTTCTCAGAGGGTTGACTTCTTCCTATATTAAACAAAAGGAATGAACCAGATAACCTGCCGTGTGAGTCAGCTCTGAGTGTGCTGTGGTCCTGTCCCTGCTGTGGTGGGCAGGCTACAGGGAGAGGGCAGCCTCTGCTTGCTTTCCATTCCCCCTTTTCCCCTAAGCCCCTCCTATTGGGAAACGTATCCCTTTGGAGACTCAGGGTACAGACAAACTTGTCCTTTACAGGGTGTCACAAACTCAACAGCTGTAGAGGTCAGATAGAGGGTGTGTGTGTGTGTGTGTGTGTGGTGTGTGTGTGTGTGACCCAAAACCCCAAAACCAAAGCATAGGGCAAGAACCAATGTGTGGTAAATGCCATTTTCCTGAAAACACCCATCGCTCTTAGTCCTCTCTGATTTTTCCACTTTTGATAAAGATAATGGTACAGAAAGGTGTTTCCCTATTACAAGAAAAAACAACCGAGCAGGTGCTCTACGCATGCTGCACAGAGCACAGTTGTGAACTGCCTGGGTGCTAACTGTTTTCTTTCTCTGCTCTGCAGACTGTGCTTCCTGCATCAATAAGCTGACACAGTATCGGTTTTACAATTTTGAGAGGACTCTTGTATTGTTTTTATGTTAATTGTGTCCATTTACCCAGAAGTTTCCTTATGGTTTAGCTGCGATCTGGCCTTCTCAAAAGTGCCTACAAGTATTTCCAATTAATTCTATAAAGGGAGAGGAAGTAGGGAAGTGAAGCCTGGCAGAGATCATTTGTGAGAAATTTACTCAGCCTTTGGGAATCCTTCACTTTCTGGAAGCAGCCATGCCTTCTTAGTGTCATAGCTGGGTATTCAGAAAACATTTGTGGAATAAGAGGATAGATAGATAGACAGACAGTCTAGACAGATGGATGAATGGATGGGTGGATGGATGGATGGATGGATGAATAGATAGTTGATGATAGGTAACCAGCTAGAAGCAAAACTAGGACTAAATCCAAGTCTACCAATTCTAAACACAGTGTGCCCATTCCACCTTCTTGCTGTTTTATTTTTCTCATGTACAGTTTAGTTCTTTAAACTCTTACAGCTATAAGCCAGTGGTGTCCGAGATGCTTTCCAGTGCTCAAATGTATGATTTCATCTTACAATTTAGCAGAGTGTCCCAGCACTAAGCAGGTGAAATGTAATGTGATTGCTGCAACAACACAGACAGACACTCTACCTTCTGAGGTAAACCTGGAGGTGTATAAAGGTTAAACTAGGTAGGAAGGAAAGAAGAGCTCTCTCTCCACTCCGCTAACCCACCAAATTGTCAAATAGCTCAACTCCTCAGGGTCAGCAGTGTTAAGCAGAAGCCACCACATTGCTGGCTCTCTTAGAATTACTATTCAAGTGTGATGCAGCATACTTAACTGAGGGCCACATGCTTCTCCTCGCATTTATCATCAGCAGAAAGCTCAGGCCCAGGATTTACAAAGTTTACTTGTCCTTGGCATCCTCCCTCAGTTTTTCTTAATGGAACATCATGAGGAATATTTTCTGTGCATTGTTTGAGGAACACATTCTAAATGTTTTTAGACACTTGAGTGGTTTCTCAGCTATTTGTTCAATACAATATGCTGTTACAAATGCATGTGACTTGAAGATGTTAAAGAATACAGTTATGTCTACCAAGAAGTAAGTCAATATTAATGTCAAAGTTCTTAAAAAATAGCTGTTTAAGAAAATTTTTTTATAGCATTTATATCCTATTTAGGTAAAATTGTCCACTTCAGTAGGAACACTGAGAAAGAAAGAATTCCAGGCTTTTGCTAGCTGGGTCTGTTGGCCTTTCTGTCTAATATGTATGTATGTATGTATGTATGTATGTATGTATGTAAGAATTCCAGGCTTTTGCTAGCTGGGTCTGTTGGCCTTTCTGTCTAATATGTATGTATGTATGTATGTATATGTGTGTGTGTGTGTGTGTGTGTGTGTGTGTGTATGTATATATGTTAGTATGTATGTAAGTACAAGGGATGTCCAAAAAGTACCCACCCATGCAACATGAAAAATAGAAGCATTTATGGCTGGATTTTTTCTGGACAGCCTTCATGTGTATGTATGTACCTACATACAAGGGTGGGTTGATAAATAATTTTGCCTCCATTGTAATATTTTTTGTTATATTAGACATATCTTGATATAACTAGTTCTATGTAGTCACGTACTATCTCCCCTCTATCATTCCGGACCTTGTACACACACAGCGTATATTTTCACCCAGTGCACATCGAAAAGGAAGTGTTCAGGCATTCGGTTTAAACAGTGTGCTGTTAGTGAGTTCTTAACAGTGGAAAATGTTCCTCCAACTTCTTTGAAATTTATTTTAGAAAAGGTGAGGACTTCTTAAAGAAGATCCTTACAGGTGATGAAACTTGGGTCCATCATTATGAACCCAAGAATACCCACCATAAGGGATCACTTTCCCAGTAGAGGGCTGAGGTTTGAATTTTTTTGGCTGAGGGGATTCCTTATGGCAGTATTCCACGGACTGCCTTTTGTTCTCCGAGTCATCATGATGGACCCAAGTTTCATCACCTGTAAGGATCTTCGATAAGAAGTTCTCACTTTTTTTTTTCAAAAATTTCCAAGAAGTTGGAGGAACGTTTTCCACTGTTAAGAATTCACTAACAGCACACTGTTTAAACTAAATGTCTGAACATTCTTCTATTTCGATGTGCACTGGGTGAAAAATGTAAGCATCTGTGTGTGCAAGATCCGGAATGATAGAGGGGAGATGCCATGTGACTACACAGAACTAGTTATATCCAGATATGTCTAATGTAACAAAAAAAATATTATAGTGGAAGCAAAATTGGTCAGCCCACCCTCATATGAGGTCAGACAATTAATTTCATGAACTCATCCTAGAAAAAGTGCTACGTTGCTACCTCATTGCTACACATCACTACAGTCACCTTTGAAGTACTCCCCTTGGGAAGCTATGCACTGACACCAGCGCCTAGTCCACCCTTCAGAGCAATTTTGGAACTCTTTTTTTTCTGGAATGGGCATGAAAGCTATCATTGTCCCCAAAATCTGACAGTTAATAATGTGAACTTGCCACCATGTGCTTACGTTGGCAGCCTATACAACAACTTGGTAAGGTGTCCAGGTTATGACACCTTACCAAGTTGTTTGCGCAGTGCTGCCAACATAAGTGCATGGTGGCAAGTTCATGAATTCAGTTGTAGGACAACAGCTCTGATGACCATTCTAGAGAAAGAGTTCCAAAATTATTTTGAAGGGTGGACTAGGCATTGCTGTCGGTGTATAGCTTCCCAAGGGGAGTACTTGGAAGGTGACCATAGTGATATTCAGCAATGAGGTATCCAGCATTTTTTCTAGGATAAGTTTGTGAACTTAATTGTCATACACTATATGTAGCACTTTTTGTAAGATGAGTTCTAGAAATTTATTGTCCAACCTTGTGTGTGTGTGTGTGTATGTGTATGTGTGTATGTATGTATCTAGCTAGTTATCTAATTGTATTACTATGAACATTTTCAAACAAAAGAATGGACTAATAAATGCCCATGCACCTGTTTCTTTCTTTTCTTTTTGGTTGGTTCCCTGAGTGGGGATTGAACCCAGGCCATGGCAGCTGAAGCCTAGCCACTACACCACCCCTGTTTCTTAGATTTAATAGTTATCAACATTTTCCTATAAATACTTAATCAATTCTTTGTGCTGGAGTATTTTTTTTAATTACCAATGTCATGACTTTTACCCCTAAAATTTTTAGGGTATATATCCCTTGAAAATAAGGACAGGCCACTTCCTGTGTAACCACAATACTGTTATATCTCACCTTACATAATTGTCAGAGATGCCTCCATGTCATCTAGTAGCCAGTACCTGTTCAGTTTCTCAATTGTCTTCAAAAAGTCTTACACAGTTGGTTTATTCCAACTAGGATCCAACCAGGAACCACACATTACATTTGGTTGTTATGTCTCTTAAACATTTTAAAATCTAGAATTATTCACCAAAAAAACAAAAATGGAGAATTATGAACAAACAACAGGTTAGGAATTGATAGATCAAATTTTAGTCCTATCTCTACCACCAACCAGCTGCCTGCCATTGAACTCAGCACTTAGTCCTCAGACCCTCTTTGATCTTACCTATTGAATTAATTCACTCACTATTCATCCTTTCATTTAACAAATATGTATTGAGTGCCCAGTGTGGCCTGGTTCTCACACTGGGCACTGTTCTAAAAAGAAAGTCAGCTTCCAGAAAATGATAGAATTCCATAATTCTGATTTTTGTGTATTATCAATGCTAGGATTCATCTCTTTCTTCCCTCTTCATTTTCATGACATTGATTTATTAAGGACACAAGACCATTTGTCCTGTAGAATGTATCACAATTCTTGAATTGTTTGATTTTTTTCCCATTTGTGATGTCATTTATCTTGTTTTTCTACCTCCTATATTTTGTATAACTTGGAAGTAGTATCTAAAGGCTTGACTACGGTTGGGTGAGATATTTTTGATGAGACTATTTCATAGGTGGTGTTGTACTTTATATTGCATTCTTATCAAGAGGCATATAATGTCTGGCTGTCTGACTTTTGTAGTGCTAGTACTGAGCTTGGTTTATGTCACGTAGCCTGTGGCCCACATGTTTTCCCCATCTGGTGGTAGAGGGTGGGGAGGGTGGGTAGAAAAGGTAGTACTTTGATACCAGGTGAACCTAATTTTCTATCAACCTGTCCCCTATTTTTCATAGGTGATCTTTGGTTGAATCTGGTTTATTTAGGAATTACAAAATGATTTTCTAATTTTATCATTTCTTCTACATTTACTAACCAATATTCATCCATAAAGAAGACTTTACCTCATCAACTGGGGCTTTTGTTACCCTAAAATATGTTATTTACCAATTCTCAGAACAAAGAGTTGGTATAATGGCTGACTCTAATGATAACAAACAGCATTTGTTTGCTTGCTTTCTCTTTTTTTGAGTTTCATTATGGGTGTTTGGATTTTTAGATAGTCGCTGTACTTCCATCCATTATAGTCAGTTATTCCTTCTGATACTTAAATTGTCCCAACTTTGTAGGTGTCCCTTCATGCTGGGTCAATAGTTGGAGATGAAAAATGATGGAGAGCTATCCTCAGCAGAAAACACACCTAAGAACTTGGCTGTGTCTGGTGTTGGGCTAGATGCTAAGCAAAGGGGGTCACGCCCACAGACTCGGGTTCTTCCATTAACACTTAAGAGATAAGCCCTGAAAGTCTTAGTGAATAAGCAAGAGCAAATTGCAGAGTGAGCAAGTTTGCCTTTGAATGTGTCCTCTGTCACCAGGCAAATGGGCAAATTGAGTCAGCTAAGCCCCTACTCCCCACCCCAAGGATGCAGTCAGGTAACTAGTTCAGTAGAAAGTAGCCAGTGACTCAAATCTATAAAAAGGTAAATCAGAACCGAGATGTGAGATGGGTTTCAGTTTTTCTGTGTTTATTCTGATTCAGCTATTCTCCTAACTGCAGTTACAAAAGCCAAATCAAAACAATCTCAGTATTTAAGGCATAGTAGTTGGGGTGGGGTGGAGTGGAGGTGAAGGGGAGTTGAGAAAAATAGGCCTTGGGGAGAGGGTGCTATGTTTCTCCCTCAATACATACTTATCAGGTATGTGGCAGAGGCAAGGCAGCTAGCTGTCTTCATTGTGCAGTGTCAGCTCCCCTTCCACAGAATGAACCTGAAGCCTGCTCTGCCAAGGCTGGTGATAATGACCAATGGTCAATAGCAGATGTGGGAGCATTAGATGAATTGTTGGATAATGATAAACAAAATTTTTAACTTCCATGGCTGAAAAATATATTTTTTTTAAAGAAAGAAAGGTTTTCTTGATCCACAAATACTAGTCAAAAGGAAGACTTATCTTAGGGCATGGAGTCCATACCACCAGCAGCTTGGCTAGGTGGAAAAAGTCATACATGTCCATTGTCTCGAAGTTTGCAAGTGTTTTTATACATCAAGTGCCGAGGAGAAAGCTGTAAGCCATGTGAAGCTATAGGCAAGTGGTTGGAGAAGGTGAAACAGGGGCACCTCTAACATAGGTACAAGTCTGCAAGAAGAAATGTCCACTCCTGTGGACTGGCCATGGGCAGCAGTCTGGAAAGCCCACATATAAACCTGGAGTTTGATGATGACTGGCTGTAATAAAATAATCTTCAGAAATAGCTACCTGGAAATGAAATAGAAATTCCAACTGACATCCATAGGAATGTGAGCCATCTTTTGTCATTTGGCCCACAGCCATTAACAGACTAATAGTTCTGTCTGTTTCACTTTTCCAGTGCTATAGTTTCATTCAGAACATCTAAGAAATTTCTACTTGTCAATAATAATCAGTAAAAAACATCCTGACCAGATGTCCTGTAGACTGTATCACAATTCTGGGAGTGTCTGACATTTTTCCCTTATAGTATCATTTATCTTGTTCTTCTATGCTTTGTATATTCTAAAGCAGGGGCATGTAACCTTTTGCCTTCCCTGGGCCGCATATAGCTGATGAGCTAAAAATAAGGTCACAAAAAAATCTCATTATGTTTTAGGAATTTGTCTTGGGCCACATTCAAAGCTGTCCTGGGCCACAGGTTGGACATGCCTGGTCTAATAAGTAGGAGCAAAAGCTTGGTTAAATTCTGTTAGAATGTTTTTGACCAGAATATTTTGGAGGCCTAATTACCTCTCAAAATAGTAACAGAAGGTACCATTTAGTAAGTGCTTAATTTTAATGTAACTTTCAGCTACCTCTTTGATATAGGTGTTGTCGTTATTCCCATATGAGAAAATTGAGGCACAGAAAGGTCAAGTAACTTGCTCAAGAATACACAGCTAATAAATGTCAGATATAGGAGGCTCCATAGTTGGTACTCTTAACTACTCTGCTGTGGCTGAATACTTTCTGAAGAAATCTGTAATAGATAGATGTCTGCATCATTTGATTTCCACATCACAGGTTTGAATTTTTAATTTGGGCTTCTGGGTAGCAGACGAACATTGGAGGTAGTGCTTCAGCCAAGAAGATGTTTAAAACAAAATTTTCCATTATACAGTAGACTCTCTGTTAACTTAAATGCAAGCAGTTGGCACTCTTGTTTTGTTGGTTGCTTGGGAGTGCCATTTGCTTGAGTTCTGGTTAATGAAGAGTCTATTTACATTTGTCTGGCATCTACCAATCACCATGGTGTCAGTTAACTGAGAATCTACTGTATCTTTTCCTTTTTGTCCTACAGTCATCTCCTCTAGTGGGTACCTGGAGGGACTTGACTGTCTGCCTAGAAAAGCAAAGCTTATGCTTTCTGTCATTTCCTATAATTTGGAAGACCCAAACACCTGTTTCAGACAGCTTGTTTTGCCCCTTATGAAGAAGAGCATCTCATTTGTAGCAGTATAGTCCTGTGGTTACTTGCTCTCCACAGAAGGGTTGGAGTTGAATGGGGCTCTCTCTGAAGCTTTACGTATTTTATGTTAGGAGAACTTGTCTAAGGTAGTACTAAGTGCGTGAACTTGGGAACAAGGCTGCCTGCATTTGCAGGTGACACACACAAAGCTTGGTACATGGTAATTACTCAATAAAGGCCAGCTATTGTTACTGGAATGAATGGCTTTTTTAGCTCAAAAGTGGGTTATGAAGAGTATCTTTGGGCTCCTTCTTGGAGATTAAGGCCAAGAAACATTGGGGCAGAGATTCTCAACGAGGTTTCTAATACCACCTGCTGGGTGCAACCTAGTTCAGTTGGGATTCTGGGTATTCATAACAATGATGAGAAATTCTCCTCTCATCCCCGCCCACGTGTTACACCTGTGTCCTGGGACAAACTGGTGTTAATCCCAGTTCCCCCTGCCAAACAGGCAGTGTCTTTGAAGCTCCACTTCCTGTGGATTCTTCCTGCTGTGCTGCTCAGTGACTTGAAAAGAGCTTTGAGTCCCACTGACCCAGCTTAAGTCCCAGTCACCCCACAGAGTCGCTGTGTGACTCTGGGCAACTTAACCAGCTTTCCTGAGCTTCATCTCCCCATCTGTGAAAGAGAGACAATAGGTATTCCTATCTCATAGGTCATTGTGAGCACTTAGAACAGATAATATATTAAATATAGTCCTTGTACCTCCCTCCTACTGTAACCACCCTTCAAGGCCACTGAGAACATCTGGGAGGTACTGAGAAAAAGGAAGTTTATTGCTATTTTTAGCAGGCAGAGTTGCAATCTTAAAATAGTGAATTTAAAAATGTCCTTTTATTTTTTAATGTGCTAAGCATTCCCCTCACCCAGTACCCTAAATAGTAAGATAATGTACAAATTGGTAATTACTGAACCAGATGATACTAACAAAGGCACAGTTTATTCTTAAAGAGTAATATGTTTATCCTTTTAACCTTAAAACATGTAAGGTTGGATTAAAAAAAAAATCTCAATCTAGAGAAGTCAAATTCATAGAGAGAAAGTGGGAAGGTGGTTGTCAGGGGCTGGAGGGAAAAAGGAATGACAAGTGATTGTTTAATGACTACAAGAGTTTCAGTTTTGCAAGATGAAAAGATTCCTGTGGATGGATGGTGGTGATGGTCCCAAAATAATGCAAGTATACTTAATGCTGCTGAAATGGAGACTTAGAAATAGTTAAAATGGTAAAGTTTATGTATATTTGGCCATAATTTTTAATGTTCAAAACATGAATGAGCACAGCTCATTCCTTTCAGTCTCTGAGTCCTGATGAGGAGGCATGGGGGCTCACTGGGCACTACGTTCTAGATTCCAAAAGCAAGAAGCAGAAGCCCTTTCAGAAGCAGCATCTCTGTGTGTGGTCCTTAGCTGCTGGCTCTGGCCAGTGTTGGCGCATTCCTGGAATTTGGACACTTTTGTCTTATTTCTAAATCTGAGCCCCCTGAAAGGAAAGAACCTATTTGTTGACTGTGCTAAAATCAGATTGGGGAGAATTTTCAGGGAAATAGCTCCATAAATTGTGTGTAGATGCAAAACTAACAGGCACATGAAAGATTTGTATTTTGAAAACAAAACCCCAGTGGGATTCTCTCAGCAGAAAATGAAAAGGTCTTCTTAACATTCAGTTGAACTATTAGAGCCATTTTTGCTGTTGCAAGCACTAATGCAGGTACGGACACTGCCACAGCCCCAGATTGCAGTGCAGCAAATTAGCAAGGTTTTAACTGGGCTGCAAATACCAAGCTGGCTGCTTGTCATTATGCAAAAAGGGACGGGGTGGGGGGGGGAGGGGGACCAGCACCTAGCGGCAAAGCACATTATAATTGTTTAAGCAGGCCCCACAAGTCATGCATTTCAATTATTTGTTCAAAGCAGCCTGCAATTAGGAGTTGCAAACAAGGCTTTTGAATGCAAAGTCAGACAATTAAAATGTTTCATGAGTGCATTAGAGAAAGAAGTTCTGAATTAGCACTTTGAATACACAAGACCTCTTTTTCTAATCTCTAGTCCCTTTCACTCTTTGAAAAAAAAAAGAGTGAAAAGGGAAAGAGATGTTTGGGGCTGTGGTGGAGGTGATTTTGGTGTTTACTTATTTATATCAAACGCCTGACTAATCCAGGGTAGATTGAACCATCCTAATCGGCCCCTTGTACATTTCAGTGTCTCTTGTTACTTCCCAGATCCTTGTCCCAGAATAATGGCCCAGGTGCCAAAACCTCTCTCCTAGGGGGGTCGTAAATCACTTTAAGCATCTCTCCTCCCTCTCCCCTCACCACTCCTCACTCTGTCCTTTGAAGAAGCGGGTCTATTTGAACCAGTGATTTGTGGCTTTCCAGTATTTAGGGCACAACCCCAGGCTGGTTACAATGATGACACATAGGGTGGGAGGGACCAATGCACTGGACAGTGTTGGGATCAGGAAAGACAGATTCTGTGTTCCGGGGTTACTGATGAGCAAAAGCTGGTGGCTCTGGGGAAGCATGAAAAATACACTAACCCACCTCATTTATTTGAAGGAAGACCAGCTTCTATGCTAAACTCCTTCCCCCCCCCATCCCCTCCACATTCCCTTTTCCAACCCACAAATACCCTACTAATATTTTTATTTTATGATTTATTGTACTTTAGGACATCTTTAAAATTTTTGTCAGAAAGCACACTTCTAGGAGTGGAGGGTACATCTAACATAGAAGAAAAAGCTAATGTTCTTCCTTGAACCATTTTTTCTTTAATAGTAAGACTTCCTAAAAAGCATTATTTGTGCAAGGAATCAACCATTAGTACAGAGAAAGTGATTGCAAATGAAAACAGTTTATAGTATTATTCAACATGTGAGGTTAACCAGGAAAATCTAGACAATTTAAGGTAAAAATTGCCAACCTATCTGTTAAATGTGTGTGTGTGTGTGTGTGTGTGTGTGTGTGTGTATATGTGTGCATGCATGCCTGATTTGAGAGTCTAGTGGGTAGTGGCCTTAATTTATCATTTCCTGTCTGTAGCAGATTTATGAAACATCATTTAAATAATCCTTTATAAAGAAAACACTATTTTTTAAAGTTACATACTTTGGGTGGAAGAAAGTTCTTTAAAAAATATCCCCACCCTCTACATGGATATTTTGATTATTACTTATGTAATTCTCTTTTAATTTGCTTTCAAGCGACCACTGAGGATTCAGAGCCCTGTTAAAATGCCCAGTATCCAATAGGCTTGATGAGCCTTTATATGATCAGTACATTCTATTAGTTGGAAAATTTTTATGATTTTTCTATGGGAAGTAATTTTATTATGTATGCCTATGTAAAAATAAGTTGGTTTTTCAATTAGGCCATGCATAACTAAGGATGCTGACATAAGTATTAAAATCATGCCATTTTAATATTTGAGCTCCATAGGTACAACAAAATAATTGCTTTCTTTTTTTAGTTGGCAGTTTTGAATCTCTGGCTTTCTTTTTTATAGCCTGTGACATTTTAAATTATCTTTTGACATACCCAGGTGATGAACTGAATTATTTTAGGTTGATTGGATTTTTGCCAATCTGTTTTTGAAAGTATTAATAAATACCATTAAAAAAAGACATTTATTTTAAAATAAAAAAAGCTACAAATTCTTTGTCATAAGCTTGTCCCAGGCAATTTACAATAGAAAGAGGTGGGGTGGGGTGCAGCTGTGCAGAAGCCCTGCATAAAATCACACTTAGATACAGCATGATTCTATTCTCCAAATGCCGTTAACACATCTACCCCAATGGGAAACTTGATCTGAAGGTGAAAACCCACTGAAATAAATGGTATCCAGGTCATATGGTAAGTTATTGGAAATTGACAAATAATAAATTATATCAGATTTTATTATTTCCATATTATTTCACAACTTTTGGGTCTGCTCATTTATTTACTCTTTAGGTTTATAACTGGCTCTTTTTCTCTAAGGAGGTCATTCAGTCAGAGAGTATGCCTATAAATGATGCCTACACAGCCTGGACTTAAACTCTAAGTAGCCTGAAAACCAGCTGCAGGCTCCTTAATTTGACTGGATCTGGGGGAGGGTTACCCCACAAAATGTTTCTCTTTCAGGATACTGTCACTAGTACATATTCCTCGGGAGGGTAAGTAAAAGAGAAAAATGCAGTTGCTACTATAAATAAGAAAGGGAGAGAGAAAAGACCTTTCAATGCCTGCTTTTCTAGAACTTGGTTGAAGCTTGGGTCTGATAGGTAAGCTAGAGATGCAGCTGAGCCTTTTTCAGGAGGAAGCTAAGGGACAGCGACTTTACGACCCCCCCCCCGCCCCCGCCCCTCATTACTCCCATTTACATTGAACATTTCATTCCAATCCATTTCACGATCAAGAGGTGGTGGGAATCTTGCCACTAAAATGCCACCATCTCTGGAACCCAGGGCTGGAAGCCAACCAACCCTTTGGGTATCTCAGTAGGAGGCAGAGAGAAGTTTCTGCTGAAGGATGCCAGTACAAACGCCTTTTATGCAAGGGGACATGGGAATACTTCAAATTATCTACCTTCAAAAGCCAGTATTTGAGTCGCTCCCCAAGAACAGATTCCTGAGTCTGTGAAATGGAAAAACAAAGGTGTAAGGGCTGGGTAACAGGACGAAGACTTTTCCCAGCTGTAGAATTCAAGGATGATGAAAGGGAGATGCAACAGAATATAAAATAAATTGTGCACTGGAGGGTGGAAAATACAGATTTGAAAGTTAAGTGTCTGGAACAAGAGAGATATGAGTCACTGGAATTTACAAGTTACTATAGGAAACAAAGAGATCATGAGACGAGTAGTAATGCTCATAGCAAAATGGCATTCGTTAACTGCAAAACTAGATGATGGCAGAAACCGTTTATAACTCAGGAAAGGGGTAGCAATTATAGAAGACAGTAGCAAATAACATTTACAGAGTGACCTATAGGGACAAAATTGGGTGTTTGGTAATTATGTTAAATGGTAGCACAAATTTTTCTTCTCCCTCAAAATGGTAAATTAGAGAAAATTAGATTCCGGAGGTGTTCAGTGTCTAGCAGAGAACAGTGAAGCTTGGTTTGCTAGAGGGCAATGCCGTTCACGCCACCAGGAAACTGCTTTTCTCTGTTCCAAATAGCGTGCTTCTCTTATGTTAAGGTAAAACAAATCACATCTGGCTTTTTGAACTTTTGGTGTGGATGTAAAATGTAATACATGTGAGGAAGAGTACATAAACACCTGAATAATTACTGTAGATACCCAACCCCAAATCCCTCCTTCTCTCAGAGGTACTGTCCCACCTTTTATTGGAACAATCCATTTGCTTTTCTTTATACTTTTATTACCTATGTATGCCCCCTAAACTATATGGTTTAGTTTTGCTTATTTTTGGACTATATATACTCATATATTTAGATAGAAATGAAACCACATTGTATCTTTTGGGTCTGCATTCTTTCGTTCAACATTATTTTTGTTAGATTCATTCACATTGTTTGTAGGTATAGCTTTTCCACTTCTGTTGCCAGATCACATTGTCATTGTATGAATATATCACAGTTTTTCCATTTCACTGTTTATGGACATTTTGGTTTGTGACAGATTAAAGCAGATCACACCCCTGTTTTCTCGTGGGTACCTATGCTTCCTAGGAACATCTGGACCACGTTCCCAGCCTCCCATCCAGTAAGGTATGGACATGGGTTCTGTCTGGCCCATAAGAACCTTCCATATGTGGTCCTCCGTGATCTTTCCTATCCATCTAGACAAGTGGTTCCCAGCCGTTTTCCATTTCTGTACCCATTTTAAACCCATTTCTATAAATTGTACCCCTTGTTTTTAAAACAGCTGTTTTTAAAAACTGACACTCAGTGCCTACCTTAATGTAAAATAGTGGAAATGAGGTAATAAGTTAGGAAAGAAAAAATAGTATACTAAAAGTACAAACCACAGATTTAATTTTATAATATAACAGTTAAATATTAATCATGATCAAGTATTTAACAAATTTTTATTTTATTAATAATATTTATTTGTGTTATCTGAAAATCTGTAGTAATTGTTATGCAGATCACTAGCCAGTTGAAATATTGTTAGTGAGATCATTGAGCTTGCTCTGATGTACTTAGTTTCTTGAAATGAGGCTCCACAGATGCAAGAAACGGTCTTAAATCTGGACTTGCATTAAGCTTGTGGCAGTACTTATTTTTTATGAAGGTGTAAGAAGAAAAAGCTCTCTCCTCTAGTTCAGTGTTAGTACATGGCATGAGGTATTTGAGTGCCTTCTCACTGAGCTGTTCATATTCCTCACTGACATCTACCCAGAAGGTAATAAGACTCTTTCTTTTAAAATCAGAATTTAAAGAAGAATCAGTTGAAAGTTTGATTAACTGCTCTTTTTCATTGATTGATAGTTTAGCTTCTTTGAAGAATTCTTCATTGAAAGAATCTGCAATCCAATTGTTTTCTTTTCCATGTTGAGGGAATTACTTACAAAAGAACACTTTAAGACCTTCCAAGTGGCTTACAATATTCTCCTACACATTTTGGGATGGGTGCAAGTCATTCTCAGTTAAGTTGTACAGAGTGTCAAAACTTTCAAGCTGACCTCTTTGAATACATGCTTTCCAAAAGTATAGTTTTTTAATCATTGACTCAGTTTCATTGGGTACTTTGAATATAGTGATCAAGCTGTTTTGAAGTTCCATGTTGAGTTTATTTATTTCTAGAAAAATATCTGATAAATATGCAAAACTTTGAAGCCAATCACTGTCCTGAAACTTTGGAGCAAAAGGGAAACAATAGTCTTCAAAAAAATAACTGCACTTCATGTATAAGTTCGAACATCTGTGTAAGTACTTGGCCACGAGGTAGCTACCTGACCTCTGTATGCAAGAGGAATGTGCTGTGAATGCTGTTTATTTCTTCACACAGTGCTTTAAACAATCTGGAGTTCCGTGATTGTGACTTAATAAAATTTACAACTTTTACAGCCTCATCAAGAACATCTTTCAGTTCACTAAGAAGAGGCTTGGATGTAAGACTTTGTTTATGAATGCAGCAGTGACTCCATGGTATGTAGGGAGCTACTTCTTTAATTTGGCCATGTAGGCCTATAAAACAGCCTGACATAGGCTTGCCTCATTGCACATAGCACAACAATTCGACCAACTAATGTCCTTTTCATTGAAATACCATTGATTGCATTAAAAATATATTTTCCTATGCTACCCTCTATCAATGAGTAACAGAGCAACAGGTTTTCCTCAATTTTATTTCCTACCAAGTACCTCGTAGTGATAAGCAAAGTAGGTAACAGCAACACCTACACTTTCATTGACCTGGGTGCAAAAGAATTTACTTTTTCTAATTCTGTCTACTATTGCAGCTTCAACATTGTCAGACATTTCCTGAATTCATTAAAACATTGTATTGTTTGAAAAAGAGATAGTATTGATTTTGCAGACATGTTCTTTCCCAAACATACAAAAAAGCAGTATCCTTAATACAAGGAGAAATTAAATCTTTGGCTATGGGTGGTTTTTACCACATTTAGCTATGCGATAAGCAATACGGTATGAAGCCTCAACTGCATTCTCATTGTCTTTCTTTCCTGACATCATGTATGAAGTAACACTTAAACAAATTTCTAAGTGCTAAAAATAATGTATTTCTTTGTTTTTATACATAGGATGTTTAGTGTCTAAGTCTTGCATGAGTAGAGAAGATTTCATGCTATTGGATAATATTTCCCCACAAGCAACATACAAAGGCTTAGGACAGTCATCATCCCCTACAACCGAAAACCTGTATTTCATATACCCCTCCTAGAGTCCTTCCTTTTCTTCTGTGTAGTATCTGAGGCCGCACCTTTTTACTGTCTCCTGTTATGGGCATACTCTAGCTGCAGACACATGTTGAGAAGTACTTGGCAATGGGTTATAATCCACATCAAGTTTTGGTTTTTTTAACCATTGCTGTTTTCAACCGCTGATCCATAACTGACATGCTTAAAAATCACTGACAATAATAACTGAAACTATGTTAAACATTAAATTAAAAACGACTTGAAAAGAACTACAATTAAAGACAACACCCTTACTTTTATTCAACCAATAATTAAACTGATCAGTCCAGCTACAAATGTATGTATATGTTTGGGGAAGTTCTAGAAAGATTGCAAATGGATTGTTCTGAAACTGCATAATTGGTGAAAGAGCGGTTTGGGCGAGGGGGTCATAGCAACACCCTCACCAATCATTCTTTGCAAATGTGATCTAATTTTGAAGTGTCTCCATTAACAGTGATTGAAACTTAACATTTATTGTTCCATACTTTTTTGCATTTTTACCATTATTGATTATTTTTCATGTACCCCTGAAAGTCCCAACATGGACCCCAAGGGGTAAGCACACCATCACTTCAGAACCGATGGTCTAGACTAGAGATGACCTCTGGGTGACCTTGGAAGCCATGTGTGAAAGACAGTAGAACTACCAGTTAGAGAAATGTTCCAGAATCACCATTAGGATGAGAGCTGCCTAATAGAGTCCCCCAACTGGGCTATTATAGGTGTAAGAAAAAAAACTTTCGTATGTCAAATCCCTTAGAATTGGTTCACAGGTTATTTTAACAGTAGCCAGCTTCACCTTAACTAATATGGAATTGTTTACATTTTTGGCAGTTATGAACCATCTGCTATGAACACATATGTTGCTGTATATATTTTGCACGGTGTACACTTGGAAGGGAAACTCCTGGGTCAAGGACTGTGCGTACTCGAACTGTTTGAGATAATACCAGACCACTTCCAAAATGGCAGACCAGTTTACATTCTCATCAGCAGTGTATCACAGTTCCTGTCCTCCACACCCTTGTCAGTACTTGGTCTGATCAGAAGTTTTACCTTCTTCCAAAGAGAAGGGAGTCAGTTCTTATGGTGGTATAACAAGTGAGAATGTGTTTATTGGCCATTTGAGTTTCCTCTGATAGGCGGTCCCTGTCCAAGGTTTTGCCAAATTTTCTCTCGGGTATCTTCTTTCTGAGTTGTATATATTCTTTATATATTCTGGATACTAGGTTTTCATTAATTTTATGTGTTGGCAATTATCTTCCCCCAGACTATGACAAAAGGTGTCTTTTCAGGGATTTATTTTAATATCGTCTTTGGTAAATATTGTTTTAATGTAGTACAGTTTATGAACTTTTTCTTTATAATGTTTTTTAAGAGTCTTCATTAAGAAATCCTTCTCTTCCCTGAGGTTCTAAATATATTCTCCTATATTATCTTATAAAATCTTTATAGCTTTGTCTTTTACACTTAGTTTTTTAATCCATCCATAATTATTATTTGCATATTGTATGAGATAGGGGTCCAGTTTCAGTTTTTCCCAGATACTCAATTGTTCCAGTATCATTAATTGAAAATTTTTCAGTTTTTCCCACTACTTTGCTCCTGTCATATGTCAAGTGTACATACATGCAAGAGTCTGTTACAACATTTTCTAATTTATTGCAGTAATCTGCTTGTTTCTCTCTATACCAATTCCACAATATTTTGATTGTTATAGTTTATAATGTCTTTCTGTCTAGTATAGGAAGACATCCAAGAATTGTGTTTCAAAACTGTCTTGGATTTTTGAAGCCCCTTCCATTTCTATATGAATTTTATGATCATCTTGAATTATTCTGAATGACCTGTAGAGCTTTGAACTAGGATATCATTTGATCTATAAATAAATTTACAGAGAATTGGTAATATTATTGAGTCCTTCAACCCATGAATATCATATTCCTCCAAATATTTAAATCTTATTTAGTGGCTCTCAATTGATTTTTGTATATTAATTTTGTATCTAAATACTTCCTAAATTTGTGTTAATTCTAATAATTTATTATAATAATTTATTTCTGTAGATTAATTTTTTCCATTTAAACTTATTATCCACAAGTAATGAGCTTTATTTCTTCCTTTCCATTCCTTATAACTTGTATTCCTTTTTCTTACTGTAGTACCTAGGACCTCCAAAATGAGGCTAAGTGGAAGTAATTACAGCAAACATCCTCAATATTTCTCAGTACCAAAGAGAAAGCTTTTAATACTTTACCATTAAATACAATTTTTGCTCTAGAATTTTTATAGATACCCCTTTTCAGATTAAGGAATTTCTCTCCTTATTCTGGTTTGCTAAGAATTACTTTGATTATCAAAAGTTTTTATACTGGTATAAACCCCACTTGATCACAATGTATTATCATCCTCCTCAAACATTATTGGATTTTGTTTCCCAAAAATATCTTAACAATTTTTGCATCAATGTTCATAAGTGAGATTCGCTCTGATTTACCTTTCTCATCACTGGTCCTTGTAAAAGCTGTGCTAGTTTCATATGAGCTGGGGATGTGTCCATTTAATATACACCATCAAATACATAGGCAGAAAGTAGTTCACGATGTCCTCATTCCCTGTGAGTTATCAGAAGAATTTATAATGACGTCCCCTTTTTCATTCTTCATATTACTCATTTGTGCCTTTTGTTTTTCATGATCAATCTCAGTTGTGACTTGTCACTTTTATTAACCTTTTCAAACAACCAACTCTTGTTTGTTGATCTTTTCTATTGTATATTCTTTCCAATTTCATACATTATCCCTTACCTTTATTAATTCCTCCCTGTTGCTTTCTTTGAACTTATTTTGCAATTCCCCTACATTCGTTTTTATGGCTGTTATTTTCTAATTTAATGCTCACGTGGTAAAAGGAACCAATAGTGACATCATTTGCTGTCTCATGGGATTGAGGAGAGATGTAATCTTGCCTAGCATGAACTCTCATTTGAAGTTGTATAAATGGAAGATCATGAGCTCCAGTATTGGAGATGTTCATTCAGATATCATTTATTTTAAGAACAAATGACAATAAATTCGGGTGTCATTTATTTTAAGGCTTGGAAAGGAATACAGACATTCCTCTACAGCTTAGGGGTTGGGATCGTGATAGTTGCTATTATAAGAAATATTGAAATTAAGTAACTTGGGATTCAAGGGAGAAAATATGATTGAGGAGCCAGTAGAGAAGGCAAATCTATAAAAGCCCACTGAATAGTAATGTATTTACTAAGCTAAAACAACAGAGACCACACCTTCAATAAAAGTGACTCAATGATGTTTTTGCATACTTTAACTAGTAATAATGAAATTATATCATTGGTTTCCAGTGTCTATCTTTTGTTCTATAGAAACCTTTCTTTGCAGTTTCAGTGGACTTGTAAATTCACTGTGTGTACAAGTATGTGTGCATGTGTGTATGTATATATGAACTGGTATGCATCCTAAGCAGTTGGGTCTGAGTCTCATCCTCTTAATGTCCAATGTTCTTCTGATGTTATTTTTTAGAATGATTGAAGTTTACTTCCAAAAATTATATTTACCACTCCGCAGACACTATTGGAATGCATTTATTCCTCCCTCCCTCCCTTCCTCCCTTTCAGTCTTCCTTCTTCCATCCCCCACACCTATTAGTGCCTACTGTTTGCTGTCCAGTCATTGTTCAAGGGACTGAGAATAAAACAATGAACAAAATAGAGAAAAACTTCAGCTCTTACATAGCTTACAAATCTAGTGGGAGTAGACAAACAAAAACCAAGAGAATCAAGTAAAATATAAATATCATATGGCAATGAGTGCTATGGAGAAACATAAAAAAATCCGGTAAAGGGGGTAGGGGGCCAAGGAGTGGAAAATTTGGCTGAGGGACATCTGCAATGTAGATGGTGTAACCAGGGAAGACCTCAGTGGGAACATGACATTCATGTAAAGTCTTAAAGGGAACAAGAGAGGAACATGTAGTTTTCGGCAGTGTGGGACAGAGAACATTCCAGGTTGAGGGATCAAGTATAAATGCAAGGTAATGGATGCCTGTAGGTCATGGTAAGGCTTTTAGTCTGAGGACAATGGGAAGCCATAGAGAAGTTATAAGCAGATTAGTGACATGATGTGACTTATGCTCTAAAATATTACTTTATTATTGTATTAAGTAAGCCAAAAGTGGGCAGGGATGGAAGCAGGGAGACTAGTAAGAAGTTGGGATGGAGTCAAATTCTAGATGGATGCTTTGAAGACAGAGGATAGGATTTGTTGATGAGAGAGATGAGGAACGTGCGACAAAGTGTGAGATCAAAGATTGCTCCACAATATTTATGGTTTGAACAATTAGAAGAATAAAGTTGATATTGATAGGGATGGGGACAGAAAGAATAAGTTTGGAAGAGTAAATCAGGAGCTCAGTCTTGGACATGCTAAATAAGTATGTAGTGCAAACAAGTGAAGGACCTGGCTATCTGAGTCCAAATTGAAGTGCAAGGTAGGCTGTCATTATAAATTTGAGAATTATAAGCATGTAGACATTTTATACAGCTTTATCATAAAAATAACTTTTTGTTTTCCCTCACTCACTTTAGCTCACAATGTTTTTCTCCAATATTCCATCTTCCCCCCTTTTAAAATTATCCTAACCAGAAGTGATTTTGTATTCCTGGAACTGAAATTTTACTGTGGCTACTAGATAAGAAATAGTGCAAATGTTCATCTCAAAATGAGAATTTCCTAAAAAAGCACATAAATTCTCCATCAAAATAGAAATATAAGTTTAACAAGTAAAACATAGCAAGATAAATATATAATTTTAATTATCTACATATCTGTTACAAACTTAAGTCCATATTTTATGGAAGAAGAATTTAAAACTCTAAAGCCCTGGGTTTATTTGGTGCCATCTCTCTAATTTCAACTTAATATCAGTTCCTACTAAACTAAATATTGGTTGTCCGTTTTGCTTCAGGAAGAGCCTGCACATTCTCTCACCTGTGTTGCCTACAGTTTTTGTACCAGTTTTACTCTCCATGGCCTTTCATGGCTGAAGCTACCGGTTTCAACTGTGGAGCCAAAAAGTTCTTTGGTACTTCTCCCCATGACTTACACTGTAAAACGTGTTTATCACATGTGACTCTTACTCTTAGCTCTCACTGAATAAACACATTTGGATAAAACTTGCCCTTGCCATTCTCTAACTCTCCTGATATTGGAGAGTTAGAGGAAAGGTCAAATCAGGAGAGTCAGAGGAAAGGTCAAAATACTTTCTTTTCTCCTCATCTGCCTAATAATGCTGCACTCATAGATTTCCAATCAGGAGACCTATTTGAAATATTTCAATCTAGTATCTTTCTCAACTTTCTCTCTTCTCTATTTAGGTATTCTGTTTGCCTGTCTATCCATAGCTCTAGCTTTCCTTTTATCCATCAACCTACACATCCATCTATTTAACAACCACCGAGATTTCTTTATAGTTTCCAAACTGCTTTTATTGTGCTCTTCGCATAGCAATGTCCTGGATGAAGGGAGAAAACATTCTGTATCTATGCAGCCTAGCCCCAGTGAATGTGAGAACAAAACTGTATTGCTACTCATCTTCCCTCTCACTTACTCCTTCTTCCTCCTTTCACATGCCCACAATCCATATCATAGTTAATTCCATTTTTGTTCTTTTTTTCACACTACCTGGTATGTTCTTGCCTTCTAGCCAGGGCTAGAAATATAGTACAGGCAGCTTCTTAGAATTTACTACTTTATCTCTTTGTCCAAAGTTACACCCAAACATTCCCCCAAACCCACTTCTGGGGGCTTGAAATTTTGCTGTTACATTAATACTAAAGTTTCTCATGCAATCTTCAGTAAAGAATTGAGAAAAGGAGTTCTCTGGTGGTGTAGTGGCTAAGGCTTCGGCATTCTCAACGCTGCAGCCTGGGTTGATTCCCAGCCGGGGAACTACCCACATTAAAAAAAAAAAAAAAAAGAATTGAGAAAAACTGGAATCCTGTTTTAATACTGGGGATTCTAGTTCCTTCTGACCTCAAAGCCTCTCTCTCCTTTGTCTTATCTGTTGGTGATAGGTGTCATTGTCCTTGCCTTGTCAAAGGTAATCCCTTCCTTGTGCTGTTAAACTCACACCCACCCACGTCCACTGAGAGCTGATCTCTTGCATCTTCTAATACTCTTACCTTAGTGCATCTTGAATCTCTCCTCTGCTAGTTGCCTTCTCTGGTCTACAACATGTTTATGTGTCTCCAGCTCTAACAAATACCTTCTCTGTTAGCTCCTGGTAATATTGCTATTGTTGCCACACATTACCTGTGACTTCACCTTGCCCCACCATCTTCTGGCTCCTGAGTCCTTTGCAATCTATCTCACACTCTTACTACTCTCCTGACTGCTCCTTTCCAGATCATCTGGGACCCAGGGCAATAGCATTTCCTTAAGACACACTCTGTCCTTAACGCTAGCATTTAACCCCAGATGAAGTTAAGAGAAGTAGCTGTTGACAATAAAAGCAAGATTTTAGGGAGGTTCCCTCGTGGTCTAGTGGTTAGGTTTCCAAACTCTTCTTGCCATGGCCTGAGTTCGTATTCCTGCTCAGGGAACCAACAAAAAATATTTAAAAAAATAATAAAGGAGGATTTTGATAGGGAAAGGCTGCTAGTTGGCAAAGACTTGGTTTACTTACAGTGATTGGGTCCTCAGTTTTAAACCAGAAACTGGACTTTTTCTGTGTACTCAGAGGTGACAATACCCTTGAGAATGAGTTGACACTCAGTAAATTCCCAAGTGATTAACATAATGGTAGGGAGAACTTCTTTCTTTCCTGGCATTTAACACCCAGCAAAGCTTGATTATAATCACAATGTGCCTTTTCAGTATTAGCTGCAGTGTGCTCTAGTGGAATGGTAAGATTGTAAAATTAAATAGATTTGAGCTTGAATCTCACTCCATCTCATTGGCTAGTTACTTAATTTTAGAGACTTGTTTAGCTTCTCTGGCTTTTAGTTTCTGTATCTATAAAAATGTGTATATTACCTATTTTGGAGTATTGTTGTAAAATTTATCAGTAATTTATCAACATGTCACAGTAATATCACATACACCGTGCCTAATGTCACCAATGTCATAACTAAACATTTGAACACTGAGTCATGCCAGGCATAGTAGCTGCCTGGGCTACAAACTGTGACTAGTGCCCTGACCCTTGGGATATCTTCAGTGTAGTGCAGATGGCAGAGATAACCAGTTCAGGGCAACTGGGAGCGTGGATGGAAATATGTCAGAGGCATTATGCTGCACAGATGTCCTGCTTATCTGTTTGGGGCTTCTCCTCTTACCTTTGCTAGATTACTAGATTAACTCACGCCTTTCTCTGCATCTCAGGTTAGACTTCACACTTTCCCTGACGTGATTTGCTGCCAAGTCCTCTTGTACTTAGTGTTTTATAGTATTAATTATGCAGGTGTACTTACTTGTTTAATGCCTGTTTCAGACTGTTGGCTCCTCTGTCTTGTTTATTGCTATATCCCCATGGCTAGTGCAGTGACTGGCACATAGTGGAGCTCAAGACACATTTTATTTTTAGTTTAACTGAGAACTGTAAGGGGTTTGATGAGGTTTTATGAGGGATCGATTGGAGATAAATGAAAAGATTGTAGCAACAAGATAATAAAGAGCCTTTTTTGCTACAAGGAGTTTTGACCTTATATAGAAGAGAATGGTGAACCATTGAAAGATTTTAAGCAAGGGATATGATTAGCTTCGTACCTAAAAAGAAAGAACAGGCCCTGGGGGTGGGGGAGAAGGGAAGGAGGAAGTATGGGGGTGGGGGTGCGGGAAGGAGGGAGGAGATGAGACCATTCTTAAGAAAAAGTGCAGCTACCAGATCTGCCAGAACTAGATTTTTGGTGGCCAAGAGCAGATCCCAGATGCCATATTGCCCCTCAGGGTTAACTTTAGCTAATTGGAATACAGTTGGAATACAATATTATTTGCATTTAGGGCAGGGAAAATTTCCACCTCCCTTTGTCACCATGACAGTTCCACAAGGGCCAAATAAGGACGAGAGACTCCCACCTCCTGATAGGAAGGAGTGGTCAGTGAGGAACACCTATAACACCACCCTTAAAACTTGAATATTTCATATTTTCATTTTGAGGGTAATAAATTCCTGAGCCCCCTTGTTCTTTGGAGCAGTTGCTTTTCCCTGGCCTACCCACTCCCCCAATCTTGAGAGTGTACAATTTTATTTGTTTTTAAAAATTTGCTTGCTTGGCTTCTTCAGTGCATCCTCAAATCACTCCTTCGGTGTTCACTAAGAACCCTTTTTTTGGCAATAAGGTGGGAGTTCAGAAAATTCAGTCAGGCTCTAGTGTAGTATGCTATGAGGTATATGTGTAGATTGGGGGGTGAGAGGCAGCAGGCACCTAAGAGTTCAGTTATGAAAGTCTCACTAAAGGCCAGGTAAGGAATCAGAAAGACCTAAATAGCAATGAGGATGGAGCAAGATGTTTGAAAGTTTGAATTAATGGGATTAAATGAACAAGTAGATGTGAGAGAGAAGGAAGAAGAAAAGTCTATGTTGACTTCCAGGTTTGTAGCTTGGATGGTGGATGGTGGCAGAAATTTATTACTTCAAAAGGTAAGCTTTGGAATCAGACAGCTATGGTGTGATATCAGGTGACATTAGCTTTAGTTTTTCCATTTGTAAAATGAAAATTTTACTATCTACTTTTTGGGGTTGGGTTGGTATAAAAGGGCTGGCACCAAGCAGAAACAACAAATAAGTTAGTCCATTTGTTCCCACCCTACTATAACCAGGCTCTGGCTAAAAGAATAAAAGTAGATTAATGGATGCAGACAAAGAATTTGGTTTTATAAACTTTAAATTGTACATATCTCTATGGTATTAATAGTTACATTTTGAATACACAATAGAAGGTCTTAAAACTGAAACTAGGTCCTACAACATTGTAAGCTTCTACACTGTAGAATTTACAACTCTTTGTTTAAGAGATTTTTCTTAAGAGAAGTCATGCATTTTTTTCCCCCTTCATAGACTTTTTGGAACCTGTTTTGGGCAGAACAAATTGAAACACGTTTGCCCTGTGGAATATTAGAAATAGCATAGACTTTGGGATTGAACCTGGTAGAGGGGGTTGTCTAATTCTGACTCAGATTCCTCACTAAAGAATGGAATTAATGGTTGTTATCACTCAGGATGTAAAGGATGAAATACCTTGCAGTGGGATACCTACCAGTATGCTTTGAGCACAGTCACTCAATAAATGTTCATTTCTTTTCTTCACAGTCCTAAATCACAACAGAAATGCAGTAGATTCTCCGTTAACTGGAACTCAAGCAACTGGATTTTGCTAGTTGCCTGAGATTTTGCCAGTTGCTTGAGAGTGCCGTTTGCTTGAGTTCTGGTTAATGGAGAGTCTAGTTACATTTATCCGGCATCTACCAATCCCTGTGGATGCTGGTTAACTGAGAGTCTACTGTATTTAAACAATTTTTAAAGAACCCCTTACAGGCTGACCTGCAATCAGTACTCACTCCTTCAGCCAAATTTCCACTTCCTATGACTGCACTACTCAACAAAGATTGTTTATGATAATGTGTTGACTAAAGGCAGTGTAAGAGATGGAATCAAAGGCCACTCACTAAGATTTGAGGTAAATTAGAAGACTAAAATAAAAATGCATGTTAGCTTTCTTATTCAATTGGAAGAGTTAAAATGGAAAGTATAATTCAGTTATCTCTCCATTACTGTAGTATTAGTCATCATAGTGCCGCAGGACACCCAGGCACTTTGCACAGCTAAGACTGGAGGGCAGATCTGTATTAATTTGCTTTGCTGCTAGTTTTTTTTTTTTTTTTTTTTTTTTGTATGTGGATAGTTCCCTGGCCGGGAATCGAACCCAGGCCACAGCGCTGACAGCGCCAGCGACGAAGCCTTAAGCCACTACACCACCAGGGAACTCCTGCTGCTAGTTTTGTTTGGTGACATCATCTCTAATGTCATCCTTGTCACAATGGTGCATAACTTTGTAGAAGACACTTTTTCAGTGGGAAGGGGATGTCTTTTTTAAACCTCAAATATTTTAATTTATAAAGTTAAGAAGTGTTACCAATTATTATTCTTTAGCCACAAGTTCTTGTTTTCATCCACAATAATGAAGGGATCGGCTGTTTGTATAATATAAGCTTTTTCCTTGAAGCTTAAATTGCTATCATAAGTTAAATTAAACAATAGATGCCATTATTATGTTTTTAAAGAAACAACGATAAAGGATATTTGCTAGTGAGAACTTTTGCATTTTCACTGGAATCTTATATAAGCAAACATTTTGGACCATATCACCAATAATTTAGGTTGGGGTAAGAATTGTAATTCTTCTCCTTAGGAGAGGAATTTCAGGCATAATTAGGCATTCCCTCTGTCAAATTAGTCTGTTTCCAGAGCCTCTGCTTTTTCTAATGTATCACAGGTTAAAGCTGTTTAAACATGTTCTCTTCAAAAAGTATTTTAAAAGTGTGTGTGTGTGTGTGTGTGTGTGTGTGTGTGTGTGGTGACATGGCAGGCCAAAGTATCAAAAACAGTCCTTTTTATGAATAGATTAAATTCAGTAACTTTGAGGAAAATGGATAGTGCTTTTCAAAAGATTAAGTTTAAAAAATAAATCTAAGACTGTAATTTCTGTGAAAAAGTCTTGGCTTGAAATGGGATAAATGACCTAATTTTCTTATTCGTATTAGTAACATAGTATTGCAGTTGGCATTTTATGAGCTGACATGATCCTGATATAGGAGAATATATGTGGATTTGTGAAGGATTCTCTAAAACTGAAGCTGTTAATTTTATTACAGCAATTTTAGAAGAGGTATCAGAAATGTCTGATATAATTTGACTTTGTGATATTACATAGTTGAATAGCCTTATGATAGTAAACAGAAAAGTCACAATATAATATTATACTCTTGCTAACATATCACTTTCATTTACTTTATAATTAGGGCGACCTCCTGCCCTGGTTGGCCCAGCACTTTCTGGTTTTAGCACTGAAAGTTTCCCTCAGTCCCAGGCAAATATGAAGAGTCACCCTATTTATAACCCTAGATATAAAGTATGAATGCCTCTCAAAAAGCTTTTAGAATGTTATCCGAAATTTCTTTTTTGAAAAGAACAGGATGACAAGTCATGTTTTTTGGGTTTTTTTTTTTTTTTTTTTGGTTTTTTTTTTTTTGGAGGTTTACTAATATATTTTGCCATTTGAATTTGGCTGCTTAATATCAAATAGGTGACATAATACTTTCTTTCCAAATCTAAATATTCCTCATTTTAATCACGAGCATTCCTATATGATCTGCTCCCACAGTCCTTCCTCCTCCAACAATCCCTTTGTTTTAGGATCTCATTTTCCCATGAACTGTAGTCTAGGATAGACACTTAACAAAGCAACTGAGATGGGCAGATTCTTGAAATGCTTTGTGTATGGAATGAGAAAACCAACATTGGAGGCAGAATCTCTAATTCTGTGCAAGACTTGTGAGACCCCCTAAAGCAACAAGCTTAAACAGAACACTGAAAGAGCCCTCTCAGTTTGGAAACAAAGTGGTCAAGTCACCTTTGCTGGTGAATTCCAACTTCTGAAATTACGATTCCTGTCCCTGTCCACATCTGCTGTGATTCCCAGCCAACATTCTCTCCCTGATTGCAAGTCAGTTTGCTCCAGAGCAAGTCCCTGGTAGGAGGGCAGGGCAGTCTGTTCAAAGCTGCTTCTGGCTGGGCCTTCACAGAGGTTTATGGTCCAGCATTGTTGGCATGCCCTGTTCTTCCCAGCTGCTGAAAGTGCTAGGGGCAAAAGGTGACTAGGCTACTTCTACTCCACCTGCTTTTGTTGTTGTTTCTTTTAAATCCTCTTAAATGGACTTTTAAGTGTGAACTTTGCAACCATGTCCTGGCCAAAGAACAAACTCAGAGGCAGCTGCAGCTTGTTCAGAGATGTGCTGGGTGGGAACCCCAAACTCTCCCAATTTCGATTCACAAGTTATCACTAACCAGGCAACCAAGTGGCAGTGTTAACCACATGGACTGGCCAGTGTGTTCCCTTTGCCCAAAGACTGGGAGGTCAGCAATTGGAACCAATGACTGAATTTTTCTCACTGAGAGATAAATTAGGTAGTCAAAAATCTCTCCTTGCCTTGTACTTAAAATGCTAAAGCTGGGAGGTACTTTTGTAATCAGCTAGCCAGAATCAAAGAAGTTACCTATAAGACCAGAGAGGCCTCATGAGTGGTCTATTGGTGTAGTGACTGTAAGCACGGAGCTGGTCTGCCTGGATTCAGTACCTGGTTCCTACACTTATTAGCTGTGACCTTGGACTTAACTTCTCTCAGTTTTTCCATCTGTGAAATAGGGATAATAATAGTACCTACTTTAGAGGGTTATTTTTGAAGACCAAATGAATCAATACCTGTAAAGGTCTTTGAATGGTGCCTGACCTAAAGAGCTACATAATCTTTAGTTGATATTAGTATCATTAGTTACAAACCTAGTAGCCCATCAGATAACCTGATATGGGTCTCATTGCAGGTGTGATTAAAGTAAGGTTGTTGAGATCAGGAGAGTGTCCTGAATTATCCAGGTGGTCCCTAAATGCGATCTTATGTATCCTTGTAAGAGGGAAGCTGAGGGAGATTTGTACACAGAAAAAGAGAAGACCATGTGACCACAGAGGCAGAGATCAGAAGGATGTGATCACAGAAAGCCCAAAGTTCCAGCAGCCACCAGAAACTGGACAGGGCTAGGAACGGATTCTCTTCTGGAGCCTCTCGAGAGGGTGGCTCTGCTGTCACCCTGATTTCCTCCCAGTCATACTGATTTCAGACTTCTGGCCTGTACAAGTGTGAGAGGATATATTTCTGTTGGTATAAGCCACCAAGTTTGTGGTAAATTGTTATACCAGCCTTAGGAAACTAATACAAATAGTAATTAACGTTTAGATCTCTGGCTCTTTGATATAATCCCAAGGATGTGGGTGTTGATTAAAGCTTCCTGCATTTGCACAGTTCTGCCTAAATGAGGTACAAACCCTTCTTTTACACTAAGAGCAGTGGTACCCAAACTTAGCTGAACACTGAAATTACCTGGAGAGATTAAGATTCCCCAGTGCCCAGCCAAAACCCAGACCAATTAAATTACATTAGATTCTCTGGAGGTGGTACCCAGGCATCAGTACTTTTTAAAGCTCCCAGGTGATTTCAAAATGTAGCCATGTTTGGGAATCATTGACTTAGAAAATGGAAACACCTCTGTTTGTGCTTGGACATCTGCCTATAATTCAGGGCGTGAATTTCCAACTGCCTGCTAAGTGTCCTCACCTGGTTGCCATGCACCTCAAACTGAATGTTTCAGAAATAGTGCTTGTTCTTTTCTCTCTGCAAACTCAATCCCCGTCCTGTGCACCCATTGTGGGTAGTGGCACCATCAGATTCTCTGTCACTTTGACACCATGTGACTCTTCACTCCACTCCCATCTTGCCACCAATCCCCGGATATAAACACTCATCCCATCTGAGGCCTTGAGTACAGTGGAGGGGACAAATTAACTCAAAGTTGAAGCCTTCCCCAGGGTCACACAGAGCTATTGCTTTTTAGAAATACCTGATTAATAAATTAAAGTTCTATGAAAGATATCATTTGAAAAATGAATTCTGCTGCTTAAAAAATGGGACAGGAAATTAAAGCATTATGGCTTGCATTGCACATCTTGTGTATGAAATAGAAGACACACATTTTCCTGGGAGCTGGAATACGGGGAGCTTCTTGGAATGCTAAAGCTGATAGCTTACTGTATTGTCCAGAGGCAGCTAGGAAGCCATAGATAGAGGCCCAGACACAAAAATACAGAGCTGTAAGAAGTCTGAAGAGGAAGGCAGGTCACATCTTCAAAGCTAGAAACTACCCCTCAGTGTAAAATCAGGAGATAGTCCTTCGTTTTTATATACGAGTAAACCAAAGTTCAGAAAGGTTAAGACATACATCCAAGGTCACACAGGTAGTAAATGATGGCTCCTAGAATTGAATCTAGATTTTGCTCATCCCAAGGCCTCTAGGCAATTCCTAGGCCTAGCTGCTGGGAGTTGATACAGCAGGTCCCGAATGAGGCCCAGGCACCTGTGTTGTTTTTCTTCAAAAACAAATAAACAAAAAACAAAAAGCAAGCATCCCAGGTGATTCTGGTGCAAGCAGGATACAGACCATACTCTGAAAACCTGGTCTACCTCTTACGTTGGATTTGTACATGGGGAAGATGTCCTTGGTTTCAAGAACCTGTTGAAATCGTTGAAGATAATGAGAAGCTTACCCCCTCTCCCCATACACACCCTTTTACACACACACACACACACACACACACACACACACACTTTTCAAAGAGAGATCTCTGGGGCTTAGGCTGACTGGGGAGTTGGAGGACTGGGCTGCTGGCATTCCAGCCAGATCCTATCAGCTGTAGGAGCTGGGCAGGACCATCCCATGGGGAGCACCTGGGTACTTCCCAACACCTCCAAAATTCCACAGGTCCTACATTTAGAAAGAGTAGGTGAAATAAATTGAACATTGCCAAGAGAATCCACTTTTTAGGGTCAGATTTTGCAAGAATGGCCAAATGCTGCAATAGCCGTCAGTTTTGTCCCCTTTGCAGCCTCCCTGAAAGAGATCATTAAAAACTCACTTATCTGTTGATCTGGCTCTCAGCTGCAGGATGCCTTCTGCTACCGAGGCTCAGGCTCGTAATGGCAGCTTTGAAGTCCAGTGCAAGTGTGAATTTATTGTTTTGTAAAGACCAGATTCCTGAACAAGTCATAAATTACCTTGTTAGACAAAGGCTTCTGGGGGAATGTAATGTGTTGAAATCTTCAGTGGGTGATTATCCTAACACATTGCTGGCAGAGCAAATAACTGGCACACAGACAACAAAACCCAACAGCTGCCAAACTCTAAGAGAAACTACAGTGAGGTGAGGCTTTGAAATCCTAGTTAATCTTTCTCCTAGGTGAGAGAGCGAAAGAGAGAGAGTAGCAAGTTTTAAAAATTGGGCTTTCTATTGCTGATCTTGTTTAGGAGAAGTGTGTTTTGGGAGTCCAGTAAAATATGGCTAATTACTATTAAAATGGATTTTGGAGGCACTGTTCTCCTGGGTTACAAGAAGATTCCTTTTTTGTTGTTGATTCATCACCTTTCCTGGTCTCACACCTTCCCTATCTATCTAGGTGACCTTCCCCAAATCATAACTGGCACAGTTAGCTTGCTGACACTCTCGAATTGGTCATTGTCTGATACTTAGGGACACCTCTCTTCTCTTCACACCTGGTGTGAAATAATAGCCTCTGTTACAAACCATGTCATCTTCCCTCCTTCAAGAATTTTGCTATTTCTAGCTAGATGGAGAGCCTTGAATAGACTCAAAATGCAAACTGAAAAAAAAAAAAATCAGGTCAAAATCTGGATTGTAATCTATTTTTTAGGGTAATATTTTGAAAACATGATGAGAAAGGTAATACATGCTCATTGTAGGGAATTTAGATAACACAGAAAATACATAAAAGGAAAATAAAAACTACTCCACAGCCCATCAACCAGAAAGAGCCACTATTTACATTTAGGCTTAAAGATGGGCTTTATAACCTGCTTTTCCACGAAAGTAGATATTACAGACATTTGCTCATTTTCGTTCAAAATTAATTTACAACATCTTTTCAAATGACTGCAAAGTAGACATACTCCCAAGTTTGTTGGTTAGAAGAAAATGCTAGTACTTCTCAAGTACCTAACTTGGTTAAGGGATAGGGAAGAGAATTGCCTTCATTTCTGTGGGTCAAGAGCATCATTCATTTCTTTAACAAATATTTATTGAGCACCTGTGTTACTGCTGTTCCAGATGTTCTGATATAGCCTGAAGAGGATAGACAAAAATCTCTGCCCTTACAGAGCTCCACTGGAGTGTAAGGGTATATTTCTTTTTTTAATTGGTGAATTACCTTTTTAAAATAAAGGATATTGATTGTATATAGCAAACTCCCATCAAATAACTGTTGTTATAAATCCTCAGGAGTTAATGTTAGCATAAAGTATAAAGTACTATGTTTTTTGTTTACACTCAAGCGCATGACCAAGTACACAATAAGTGCTCAAAGTATTAGTTAAATGAATAATTTATGAGTTGGTATGTCAAACATAAATGAACTTGGTTTGCTTATCAAAAGTTAGGATTTCTTCCTGGAATTCAGGAAGGAAATAAAAGCTAAATGCCATGGTGGTGGTGTTATGCTGGAGGGCAACTGAGATCCGGACTTGTGCCTGCGCTAGTTGTCCAGTTAGACCCACGCAGGTGTTGGGCTATGCAATAGGCATTTATTATCAAGACACCAGTGACCTGAGAAGGCAGTGAGTGTGCACTCTCAAAGACTGACTGCCTTTACATTCTCAGTCTGGGGTTTTTAAGGGGAAATGGTGGCATTCTTCCAGGGGCTGCATGATGGTTTCCGCAGGTGGCTGCGGGGATAGAGGATCTGTTCAACTTCATGGAGCCTGAGGTCTTTCCTCTGGCCAGTGAGTCATTCTGGTGTCCTGATCAACCCAGGAGCTAGGTCTGGAACAGCCTAGGCCATAGTGATTAAAATCAGCAAGCCTGGGGACATGAATCACAAGCTTCAGGATAATTATGTAAAGCAGGAGGCAGAGGACATTCCAGGAGTCGCTAGGGACTGGGGAAAACTGATTGTGAAAATGATTAAGACTAAGGGACTGGGGAAAGGGAAGCTAAGAGACTCCATGGGGCCTATGATATGGGGGTCTTAATGTCTATCCCTGCTTCAGTAGTTCTTCTCCCCTAGAACATTTGCCCACATAGGAGAGGGCGAATAGAATCAGACAACCTTATCAGGAGTTCCCTGCAAGCCCAAGTTTTCTCCTTGTGGGCAGAGAGTGCTACGTTCAAGTTCAAGAGATTCCTGTCATGGCACTGCAACATGCCCTCTGGAAAGGGTGGGGCTGGGCCAGCTCTACACTGTTCAGAAATTTGCAGGCAAGGAGAGAGAATTGGTTCATTAATCTCAGTAGCAGAAGAAACAGTTCTTTGCAGAGAACTGTGGGCTTTGGGGGAATGCATTAAAGTATGTGCTGTCGAAGAGCAAGACATGGGCTTGATGTATGTGATATTTAGAGACTCCAAACTGAAAAAAGCAGACATTAGATCGCATTCTTTTTGTATATTTGATTTGTGTCTGATGCGTCCATTTTGACAGATGGTTAGCAAGTCATATAGAGTATCTAAAGGCACTGAAATACTACAATTTAGGGGTAGCTGGCTCCAGATGGTAGATTGTATGTTAAGAGTCATTCTGAAGTTGGATTGCCAGATCTCTAACACTTGCAAAAGAATGATCATAGAAAATGTTTGAATTTGCTTTAAGGCAGAACCTAATAAATACTTGAGCATTGGGGGAACTGAAAGTAGTAAGTCCATCATGTTTGCTAAGGACTAGTAAATGCTTTGAGAGCAAATGGGATGAGAGGGTGGGTTTGCTGAATTAGAGAGGGTGGAATAAAATATGTAAATATAACTGAAAGAAATGTTAATGAAATGGAGCTGGTTTCTACTGGAGAGGAGTTTTTGGCCTCTCTAGAAGAAATGTGGAAGAGCTGGCTAGTGGTTTGATGGTCAAGGTTTCCTTTATAGAAGAGGGAGTAGACCTAGAAAGAGTTCATTTCTGGTCAGTTCTATATCAGGTCTCTCTTTACTTTTGTGCAATATTGAGTGATAATTATCAATTTCTATGTATAGACAGGGATTACTGAGAGGATTCTGAGAACTGAAATTCAGACCCGCGGCTTGTACTCCAAACCCCTTATTCTCAGCTGTTTGGAGGTACACCCTGGCTGCACAGATCTGGGTTTAACCCTAAGGCTTTGCCACGTAATTGTACTGTTACTTGGGCAAGTTGCTCACCTCTTGGCTTGACAAAGAAAACTTGAAGGGAAATATATTCTCTGAGTAGAAACCCATAGATAATGATTAGGAGAGCAGACTTTCTTCAGATCAAATGAGTTTTAGAAATTCTATTTCTATGTTTAAATTTGTGGAAATGCATGTTAATGCTAAGCCTCCTTGTAGATTTCCACGTGGCTGTTTTACAGACATCTGAAATTCGCCATGTTGAAAGCATTACCCCCACACATCATGAATCCATCTGGGATCATCAGTGCCATCAGCTGCCATCCCCACATCCTGTTGGATGCAAGCACCAGGATAGTAATTGTACTGCCTTCTTTTGTCACAACCTTAGTGCCTGGTACAGTGCCTGGCAAATTGCTGGCACTCCATATTTGTTTCAGAAACAAAGGATTGTCTTGTCCTTCTCTCTCTAGTTTCTCCTTTGTCCAGGACCTCCACGCAGTGTCACCAGAACTGAAATACCAGTCCCATGTATTACCTACTCAAGTACCTTAAATGGCACTCCATTGTAAGAAAATATATGATCCAAGCCTACCTTTCTGACCCTCTGATAATGCACCCAGTCTGCATTTCTATCCCCATCTTTTACTGCTCCTCTTGGCTCTTCTCTGAGTTCCAGCTAAACAGAAACAGCCTAGTCTTTCCAGGCATACCACAAATTCATACCTCTGTGCTTTCCCATACTCCTCCTTCAGGCTGTAGACCAATATGTGAGGAACAAGATGTCAATCCCATACACCCCTTCAAAAAAAAAATCTGGAACTTTCTTAGTGCTGTTTAGAATAAAAATCATGTTGTCCTCTATATTTTTTAGAGGAAGTGGTCAGGCAGATCATCCCTAGCATTCCCAAATAAACACGTTGTTATTGGGAAATGTATTTGTCAAGAGGGAAATTTACAATTTGAGTAGACCTGTCAACATCACCTTTTTTAAAAAAAATGTATTCCCTATGCTGTATTTTACATCTTTGTGAATATTTGTAACTAGCAATTTGTACTTCTTAATCCCTTCGTATTTTTCACCCAAATTCCCTAAATCTCTTTCCCATCTGGCAACCATCAATTTGTTCTCTTATATATGAGGTCATTTCTATTTTGTTTGTTGTTTATTTTGTTCTATAGATTCCACATATAAGTGAAATTATGGTATTTGTCTTTCTCTGACTTACTTCATTTAGCATAATATTCATACCTTATAGGGTCCACCATGTTGTTGCAAATGGTAAGATTTCATCCTTTTTATGGCTGAGTAATATTCCATTGCATACCTATATATATATCATATCTTCTTTATCCAATTGTGTATTTATGGTCACTTAGGGTACTTCCTAATGCTGAAGTAAACATAAGGGTGTATATGTCTTTTTGCATTTGTGTTTTGGGTTTCTTTGACTAAATAACCAGAAATGAAGTTGCTTGGCCATAAGGTAGTTCTACTTTTAATTTTTTGAGGCACCTCCATACTGTTTTCAAAGTGGTTGCACCAATTTGCAGTGCTGCATACAATGTACAAGGATTCCCTTTTCTTCACAGTCTTACCAACACTTGTTTGTTGATTTATTGATGATAGACATTCTGATTGGTGTGAAGTGATATCTCCTTGTGGTTTTAATTTTGCACTTCTCCGATGATAAGTGATGTTGAGCATCTTTTCATATGTCTGTTGGCCATCTGTGTGTCCTCCTTGGAGAAATGCCTGCTCATGTCCTCTGCCTATTTTGTTGGATTGCTTGTTCTTTTGGTGTTGAGTTGTATGAGTTCTTTATAAATATTTGTTATTAACTCTTTATTGGGGATATCATTGGTGGATATCTTTTTCTATTCAGTAGTAGTGTGTCTTTGTTTTATTGATGGTTTCCTTGTACAAAAAATTTTTAGTGTGATGTGGTCCCATTACTTTATTTTTTCTTTAGTTTCCCTTGCCTGAGAAATGTATCAGAAAAAATATCATTAAGAGCAATAGTGAGATGCAACCAAATGGCAACATGAGAGGGACCTCTGAAAAACTCATCTGGAGATTACAACTAATAAAACACCTATACCCCAACCAAGGGCCCTCTACACATCACACAATCACGATTTAAAAAACCCATGCATTGCATTAAGGTACCTACAGGCAGACAGTGGGTTAAACAAAGGAGAAATAAAGGGAAGAGTGGGGACATGGCTGCACAGGTCCCCACTTGGAATACTACCGTTGGGGGAGGGAGGAGGAAGAAGATGGAGGGAGGAGGAAGAAGGTGGTGGGAGAGCGCTTTGGGCCTCAATCCATCCAAGGGACAGAGGAAAGAGGGCCCACAGGCAGGCGTGAGATGCCATACCTACCTCATTTTGGCCCCAGGAAATGCAGACTGGTGTACAAACTGGAGTGACCAGACTTCACTCCAGTTCCCAGAGGAGAAGGAGTGACTGGGCAGTGAGGAGCCACAGCATGAACACTCTGACTGGGAAATAGAAGCAGAGAGGGGGCCTCTCTTGCATTTCTCATTCCACAACCAGGACGGTTTGAAAGACCAGCATACAGGACAGCTGACTGACTCCAAAGCTGAGGGCAGAATCTGCGCATGGGGCAAACCCAAAACAGAAAGACGCAGTCACGCCCAAACTCCCTGCACAACCCTCGAAGCCACAGGAAGAAAACAAAGCCATAAATGCCCCTCCCCCCCAGACCTCTGCCTGAGAATTAAAGAAATGGGGACAGTTGACCCATCAGAAACTGAGCTCAAAGCAATGATTATAAAAATGCTTAAGGAACTGAATGATAATTTCAACAGAAAGATAGCAAGCATTAAAGAAGACTTACAAACCAGTATAAAGGACCAGGGAGAGATAATGACTACATTAACTGAAATGAAGAATGAAATAAAAGTCACCAAACTAGATACATTAGAAGCGCAAAGCAGTGATTGCAGTAAAAGCCAGCAGAAAACACCCATTTAGAATGGATAGATATGAGAATCCAGAAAAACCAGGAAGGTTTGAGATTCCTCTGGGACAATTTTAAGCAGAAGAATATCAGAATCATAGGTGTTCCAGAAGGGACAGAGGAAAAGCAAGGGATCAATAAATTTGAAGAAATAATGAATGAAAATTTTCCTAACCTGGTGAAGGAAATAGACATACAAGTCCAGGATGCACAGAGAATTCCAAACAAGATGATCCCCAACAAGAACACACCAAGACACATCAGAATTAAAATACAAAAGTTAAAGAAAAGGAGAAAATTCTAAAAACAGCAAGAGAAATGCAGGTAGTAACTTACAACAGGACACCCATTTGATTGTCAGCTGATTTCTCTCCAGAAACTTTACAAACCAGAGCAGATTGGAAAAAAATATTCAACATGGTGAAAGCCAAAGATCTACAACCAAGAATAATGTGTCCAACAAGGCTAGCATTCAAAATTGAAGGACAGAGAAAGAGCCTCTCAGATAAGAAAAAGCTAAAACAAAATTATCAACACCAAACCAGTACAACAAAGAATGTTAGAGGGACTTCTTTAAGATGGGAGGAGGGATGGGAGAGTGGGTAAAATAAGGGAAAGAGATGGAGAAATTTAGTTTGATTGTTAACAGAAAATCAAAAGCAACAAAGAAACAAATCTCATGGACATAGTCAATAATTTAGTAGTTACCTGTAGGGAGTGGGGGAGGTGGGTGGGAAAAAAGGGACAGGGACACAAATATATGGTGATGGAAAGAGAATTGACTCTGGGTAATGAACACATAATACAACACATAGAAGTTGTAGTGTAGAATTGTATACCTGAGACCTATGTAATTTTTACTAATCAGTGTCACCCCAATAAATTAAAAAAAGAAAAGAAAAGAAAAAGAAAAAAGAGCAATAGTAATATTGTCAGAAAGTTTACTATGTAAAATTTCTTCCAGGAGTTTTTATGGTTTTGGGTCTTATGTTTAAGTCCTTAATCCATTTTGAGTTTATTCTTATATATGATATAAGAAGGTGGTCTAGTTTTATTTTTTGCATGGTTCTGTCAAGTTTTCCCAACACCATTTATTGAATAGACTATCCTTACCACATTGTATATTCTTGCCTCTTTCGTCATACATTAATTGACCATATTGACTTTGGTTTATTTCTGGGCTCTCTATTCAGTTTCCATTGATCTGTGTGCCTGTTTCTGTGCCAGCACCAGGCTGTTTTGATTCCTATATAGCCATGTAGTATAACTTGATTTCAAACAGTATGATACCACCAGCTTTTTTTTTTCTTCCAAGATTGCTATGGCTACTTGGTGTCTTTTGTGGTTTCATATTAATTTTAGAATTATTTGTTCTGGTTCTGTGAAAAATACTGTGGTATTTTGATAGGGATTGCATTAAATCTATAGATTGCTTTGGGTATTATGGACATTTTAATTATCTTAATTCTTCCTATCCATGAGCATGGTATATGCTTCCATTTATTTGTATCTACTTCAGTTTCTTTCTTCAATGTCTTGTAATTTTTCCAAGTACAGGTCTTTTACCTCCTTCGTTAAATTTATTCCCAGATACTTTTTTGATGCAATTGCACATGGGAATTTTTTTCTTAATTTCTCTTTCTGATTGTTATTGATGTATAAAAATGCAACTAATTTCTGAATATGAATTTTGTATCCTACTCTTTTACTGAATTCATTTATCAGTTCTAATAGTTTTCTGGTGGAATCTTTAGGGTTCTCTCTATATAGTATCATGTCATCTATAAATAATGACAGTTTTAATTCTTCCTTTCCAATTTGGTTGCCTTTTTTCATGTCTGATTGCTGTAATTAGGACTTCCAATACTGTGTTGAAAAATAGTGGTGAAAATACACATCTTTGTATAAAAGGATCGACATTCCTGATCATAAGTATACTGCTTATCCCCTTGAGTATGATGTAAGCTGTGGGTTTGTCATATATGGCATTTATTTTTTAGCTTTTTTATTTTTAGTGGTTCCCTGACTGGGAATCAAACCCAGGCCACAGCATTGAGAGCGCTGGAGCCTAGCCACTACACCACCAGGGAACCCCTAATATATGGCATTTATTGTGTTAAGGTACGCCCCCTCTGTTCCCACTTTGGTGAGAGTTTTTATCATAAATGGTTGCTAAAGTTTGTCAAATGCTTTTTTTTTTCATCTATTGATATGATTATGTGATTTTTATCATTCATTTTGTTTATGTCATATATCATGTTAATTGATTTGTGGATATTGAACCAACCTTGCATCCCAGGAATAAACCTCACTTGATCATTCTGTGTGATCTTTTAATGCAGGCCTGGGCAGACTTTTTCAAGGCAAGGTCTTCTGCTCCAAGTGTCATGGTCCACTAGCTTTTTATTTTATTATTCAGGTGGTCACCCCAAAATTGCTTGGCAGTCCACCAGTATACTGAGATCAATTTTTCCCAGCCCTCTGTTAATGTATTGTTGCATTTGGCTTGCTAATGTTTTGTTGAGGAATTTTGCATCTATGTTCATCAGGGATATTGGCCTGTAATTCTTTCTTTTCTGTAGTGTCTTTGGTTTTGGAATCAGCTTAATGCTGACCTTATAAAATCAGTTAAGGAGCCTTCTTTCCTCTTGAAATTATAGGAGTAGTTTGAGAAGGATAGGTATTAATTTTTTTTTTTTAATTTTTGGTAAAATTAAACTGTGAAGCTTTTTGGTCCAGAACTTACGTTTGTTGGGGATTTTTTGATTACTGGTGCAATTTGGTTAGTAGTAATTAGTCTGTTCAGATTTTTTGTTTCTTCTTGTTTCAGTCTTAGAAGATTGTGTTTCTGGGAGTTTATTTATTTTTTCCAGATTGTTTAACCTGTTGGCATATAGTTGTTTATAGTATTTTCTTATAACTTTTTTGTATTTCTGTGGTGTCAGTTGTCACTTCTCCTCTTACACTTCTAATTTTGTTGATTTGGGTCCTCTCTCTTTTAATTTTTTTTTATGGATCTGGTTACATGTTTATCAGTTTTGTTTATCTTTTCAAAAATCCAGCTCTTGATTTCATTGATCTTTTGTATTTTTTAAAAACTCTATTTCATTTATTTCCACTCTGATCTTCATTATTTCTTCTTCCTGTTTACTGTTTATTGTTCTTTTTCTAGTACCTTTAGGTGTAAGGTTAGATTGTTTGTTTGAGATTTTTTTTGTTTCTTGAGGTAGACCTATTTTGCTATGAATTTCCCTCTTAGAACTGCTTTTGCTGTGTCCCATATATTTTGGATTGTTGTGTTTCCATTTTCATTTGTCTCAAGGTACCTTTTGATTTCTTTTTAGATGTCACTGTTAACCCATTCATTGTTTAGTAGCAAATTATTTAGTCTCTATGTGTTTGTGTCTTTTTCAGGATTTTTTCCTTGTAATTGATTTCTGTTTTCATACCATTGTGGTCACAGAAGATGCTAGATATGATTTTAATCTTCTTAAATTTATCAAGACTTGTTTTGTGGCCTAACATGTGATTTATCCTGGAAAACCTTCCATGTGCACTTGAAAAGAATGAATATTCTGCTTTGGTGTGAAATGCTCCAAAAATATCAAATCCATCTCGTCTAATGTGTCATTTAATGTCACTGTTTTTTGTTGATTTTCTGTCTGGAAGATCTATCCATTGATGACAATGGGGTATTAAAGTCCCCTACTATGATTGTATTACTGTCAGTCTCTCCCTTTATGTTTGTCCATATTTGCTTTATATATTTATTTGCTCCTCTGTTAGGTGCATAAATGTTTACAGGGGTTATATCCTCTTCTTGGATTGATTCCTTTATCATTATGAAATATCTTTTCTTGTCTCTTATTATAACCTTTGTTTTCAAATCTATTTTGTCTGGCATAAGCATTGCTATGCCAGCTTTTTTTTTAAAATTCCATTCACATGAAACATCTTTTTCCATCCTTTTACTTTCACTCTGCATCTGTCTTTTGATCTAAAGTGGATCTTATGTAGATAGTACATATATCTTCTTATTTTCTTATCCATTCAGCTACCTCCCTACCCTAGTCTTTTGATTGGAGCATTTAATTAATTTACATTTAAAATAATTATTGTTCCCTGGTGGTGTAGTGGCTACACAGTGCTTTCACAGCTGTGGCCTGGGTTTGATCCCAGCTCAGGGAACCAAGCAAAAAATAATTATTAATAGGTACATATTTATTGCCATTTTATTATTCATATTTATGTTCTTCCTCCACCCCCCTTTTTCTTTTTAAAGAAGTGTTTTTAACATTTCTTCTAATGCTGGTTTGGTGGTGAAGAGCTCCTTTAGCTTTTTATTGTCCGGAAAGCTCTTTATCTTTCCTTTAATTTTAAATGATAGCCTTGCTGGGTAGAGTAGTCTTGCTTGTAGAGCCTTGCTTTTCATCACTTTGAATATTTCATGCCAATTCCTTCTGGCCTACAAAGTTTCTGTAGAGAAATTATCAAGGTTACCTTTAAAAATAAATGAATATTTTACTATTAGGAAAAATCCCTACATACAACTAAAAAACAATCACTATGCAGGAATATCCTTCACATCTGTAGAAAGATATAATTCTGCTGCCTTTACTCATGTCTTATCTGGGTACAGAAATCTTTTTTTTTTCCAGAAATCATTTTGGAACCAGATAGAGTTCTGTCCCTGAAGGAGGACCACATGTTGAGGTAATTTGGAGATAGACTATTGTGGTTAAGAGAATGGCTGGGATAGATTATCCAGGAAGCTTCTGGAAGAGTTGGAGAATATCAGGGAGAAGAGTGGGCCTAAACTCTGCTCAGATCTTAGTATTTTGGCCTGTAGTCCTCCCAAGATGCAAGCTCAAGTCTATGGACATTCTTCAGGAGCACCCAGAGCTGCAGAATTTCTATTCCCCACAGCACCAGAACATATGCCTTCCAATTTCTACTCAGCCCTCTCCCCCAAAAGGATAAAATAAAGAAAACAGTACATCTTCTCCCATCCCCAACCTGCTTTCTTCCTTCTCCCTCCTACCTGCTTCAGAAACTCTTCTAGTTCAGCAAACCTGTTTGCTGAGTTCTCAAGCAGACAGAACTTCACCCTTTTTCTCAAGCAGACTGTGTCTTTGGTTACTTCATTGGTACTCATTGTTGTGCTACCGCCATGAGAATTTCATTGTGTCCCTGCCTTAACTTAGGGATCTTTCTCCTACATTCTAGGAAGAGTTTTGTGGGTAATAGGGAAAACCTGAGCTGCCCAAAGAGGCGAGGTTATTAAGAAATAGGGTCAGTGGCCAAATTTGGGGGGATGTTTGAACTCTGTCGTCATAGAGTTTATTATTCTCAGGTTCAGAGTGAATTGGTCCTGTCTGTATGTTCTTACCCTTGAAAGTTAATTTAGAATTTTCCAATTTTTTAGCATGGTTCATCACCCCTTCGATGACTAACCCTTCATCTCTCTTGCACTCCCTTGGGCCACTGGATGTCAGTGAGAAAAGTCTAACAATGACTTCTGCTTTGATGGTACAAGTCCCTGTGGGTATCTCACAGGTAAAGAGGAGGTTGTGGGAGTAGTAGCATCACTGTTTAGTCAGTATTTCCTTTTGAAGGTGCGGGAGCCCTGGATCACCAGCATGCCTTTTCTGACAAATGATGAAGATAATAAAAGTAAAGGTGCAGAGTGGACTGGCCATGACAGTCTGGGAACGTGTCTCCTCACTGCCTGTTTGGTGAGCTAGTGTTTATTCCTTGCCTTTGAAGGGCAGGCAGGCTGTGTGAATAGGGCCTGGGCCTGTGAACACCCAGACCCTAGAGCAAAGCAAGGTTGGAAGATAGATGAAGGGAATGCTTCAAACAATATTGCTTTCTCTAATTAGTGCAGACAGAGAGCCCCCCGAGGAGCTTTAGGTGACCTCATCCTTGTGAGGCTCAGGTATTTCTCAGAACTGATAAGGGCTGGAAACCTTTTCACTTTGCAAAGACCAGTCTGGAAATCTTGAAAGAATTCATTTTCTTTCTGGCCCCGATACTTATGTGTGTGCATGTGGTGGGTTGGGGGTGGGGTGGAAGAGTCTCTGAGATGTTCGCTCTCATTGCTCTTTTGGATCTGGTATATTCTATGCACAGGGAAGTTCCCATTGCTCAGTTCTTCTGTTTGAGACTACTGGGAGACTGCAGGCTGCCTTGTGCATGACCTTTTCTGATCACACCCTGAAAGTTTATGCTACTCCATCTTTACCTTTGCATTCTGTGGGGAGAAATTGTAACAATGCTTACTGTAGGCAAAAGCCTTTATTATACCCAGGGCTTTGCAAGACAGGAATTATTGTCACAGTACTACAGAAGAGAACACTGAAGTTCACAGAGGTTAGAAACATTCCAAGGCCCCATTGCAGGTATCTCATAGAGTTTGCACTCAGGTCTCTCTGGCTATCAGCTGCCATACCATCCTGCCTCCCTTGAGAAGGGATGGTGGATATGGGATATATTGGTACAAAGCAGCCTCCTGAAAACAGCTGTGCCCTAAAAGATAGAGGCGACAAGTGTCACACAGTACACAGTGGCTCTCTGAAACCTCAGGACTGACAGCTTGGCAGGACTGTGCTAGGTTAGGAGTCAGAGGTGTCAGATCCTAGTTGGACTGCTTTACTCCCTGCCCTCAAGAGCTTGAGAAAATTCAATTACAGTTTCTGAGCTGATTTCCTCATCTGGGAGATGGAGCTAATAACATATGCCCATTCCATTTTGCAAGATGGTTTTGACGGAGCTTTGTGGACTGAAAAGTATCTCACTACCATAAGGACTTCCTGGACGAGACATTTTTCAAAATAGAGCTGCGGTTACAGGAGTACTTTAGGCATATTTTATTTCCTTATGATTGGTCACTGATGTGTTCTTAGATATGTTAAATCTTTACAGAGTCTCACCTTCAAAAAACACAGTCCAGTAAGATCTTAGTCTGCTTTATGTCTATGTTATAACAAATGAATAACACCAACCCTCTGAACTTATTAGAAAATGCACCTTCCTTGAAAGTCTTTCCTTAATGTGTGTTCTTGGCTCAAATGCTTCCCAGTCTGTTGAATAAAAAAAATTTAGTATGACCTTCTTTTGTGTTGTTTATTGGCCAATATGTTTCATGCCTCATTTGCCCTCAAATTCACATTTTTATTCAGCACAGTATTTGCTCTGTCTCTCTCTCTCTGTGTATGGGTGTGTATGTGTGTGTATGGCAGAAAACCTTTGTACTACTTTAAACACAAGTCAGATGAAAGTATATTTATTTTGTATTTTCCCAAACTCCATTGTTTCCATACATTGTTTTAAAACCAAAAAATGAAGGAAAATAATTAAGAATATTTGCCTCAAATGAGCAGCCTCTGACATGCTTAAGATGACAAGGGTCAGTTTCTGCTCCACGCAAACCTTTTAATTGCATGCAGTTTGTATCAGTGTGGCTGTCTCTGACCCAAGCCTCAGACCCATTATCTTGCACTCCACCAGTGCCTATCCTTCATGTACATCGGTAATTCTGTTATGCCCTCCCAGCAGGCAAGGGGGTTCGAGCCAGGCTGGTTTTATTGCAATTAATGAACAGCAAGAGCACATAATTATGAAATTCTTAAAGAGGATTCCCTTTTCAACAAGTGGAGAGTTCATCTTTTCTTCTTCCTCTTGCCAATTCCCATACCTACAGTAAGATCTCATCAGGTTTGGGAATTTTATCATTTTTATTGGAAAGCTTCCTCATAGGATTTATTTTTAAACTGCTAAAAAAATTTTTTAACCTAAGAAATTAAATTAATCAGACGTCTCTTGTTTTATGGATTCCTTTACTGCGCTGATTCCCTTGCATGCCTTCCCAGGTAACCATTTCAGTGTGTTTATACAGTGTTTGTGTGTGTGTGTGTGTGTGTGTGTGTGTGTGTGTGTGGCATTGTGTTCTTGTAAATGGCCATGAACTTTCATCATAGATTTTCCTCTGCACCAACTTTCAGGAGTTTTCAGTTCACCTTGAATGTGTTTTTTCCACCGTGGCAAGTACATCAGATGTATAAACACACATCTGCCATTTTCACCTGGAAATGTGCCCAGAGTTTTTAGAAATTCTGTCACAATGAATCTTTGTTGTCCTCACATCTCCTGAAAACTCAGCTACCTGATCGGATCTTAAAATTTGAAAGGTACTTCCTGTGACTATTCATTGAGGAAGATGTGCTGGAGGGAACCTAGCGATGGTAGATGAGGCTAATGGATGGTACAAGAGATACCTAGGGCTGACACTAGGTCAGTCACTAGGCATGAATCCTTAAGGAATTTATGTAAACCACTCAAAGCCTCAGTTTTTAAATCTGTAAAATGGACCTAGTACCTGCATGATAGTGCTGACTTGCAGTTAAATGAAATTATGTATTGACAAGCACAATGGCTAGCATATACAGGGGATTCAATGGGTGTGGTTCAATCAGAACATTTTTCTTTGGAGTGATTTGAAGTTTCCTGCTGAATTCAGGTACTAGGGAAAAGCTCCTTACCTGAGAGGACAGAAAAAGATAAGTATAAATTGCTGCAAGGGGTTTGTTATATTTGCAAGAGGTGCGGGGAACAGCCACGTGTCTTTTCGGAGCTAGTCAACAGAGGCGGGTTGTGCAGGAAAGTGGAAGAAATGTTAAGATACCTGCGGTTACACATTTTTAAAATATATTGTGCCTCTGTCGTTCAAGAGTGAACAAGTGACTGTGTCTGAGTTGGGAGTTGGGAGCTTGAATCCAAAACCCAACTATGGGCTCTGGTTTCCTCACTAGTCATTGGGGTGGGAGGGCCGTCAGCATTTCTCTGTGGGGCAGTGCAATTCACTGTATGCGACAGGCCTGGGGTGTGGAACAACAGCATCCCAGTCATCATGACACCAGCTTCTCCCCGTTCCACGTGCCCCTTGGGGGTACTGCCCACATCTGTAGGTCCCTTTGGGTGCTGGCTTTCAGTGAGTCTGTGGTACTCACCCAGAGTGGGTAAGAAATCATACTTATATTGGTTGGAATGAATGATCACTTCATTTGTTTACTTCCGAATGGCCTTTATGAGAGAGGGCAAATTGATTGAAAGAAGATACAGGCTTGATATAACAGTGGCCAGAGCACACTGCATTCTTTTTCTGAGCCCTACTTCTTCCTCTGCATTTAAGATAAGACCACCCACCATATACCATTCTTGTAGGACTGAACTGTGGTGATATTCACTAAGGCAGAAACACAGTGCCTGATTTTTACAATGTGCTCAATGTATTTTTTAAAGGATCTTTGTTCAGTGGTTATCAGGTGCCCAGTATGACAACCTTTTGAGATAACAGCACATACATCTGCATGCATCATAGAGAATGTTGACGTCTCTGAACAATATTGAAAATGGTCACTCTCTGCCTCTTACTGTGGCCTTGTACACCTTGGTGCTGAAGGTCTTTCAGGCTCGATGGTATCTCCAGGCTTCTTAGGGTGGGTGAGAAGTTGCATGTGGATACTGTGAAACAAGGAAACGGAGTGGAATGAGGTTGGGAGAGCCCATGGGGAAACTGTTTAGACCTTTTGTTTACTACCTCCCAGAATCCTTTCCATATTTCTTTGCTAGATCAAATGCAACATAAAGTTGTTAAATTGAACAACTAAAAGGCCCTTATTGTTTTCATGCTGAAATCCATGATATTTACCTTCAGATTTGGATAAACAGAAGGCAATTTCCTTTCCTGCTGACTGGGCTAGTGCTGGAGGGACAGTTAGCAGCAGCCTTTGACATTTAGAAAACTAGACCAGATGCTTTCAGTGCATTAAAATCAGATTTTTACATTTTTATTTATAATACTTATGTAAATATCCTTTTTCCCTATCATTTTTTCTTTGTATTTATATAATTGCATTGTATTCCAAACACAATCACTGTGATTAGCAATATTTATTTACAATTAAGAAGTATTTATTTAGCTGTGATTTCATTTTTCCCACTATTTTCAGTTATAGTAAAGTCAAATACTCTAATGATGGATATGGCCCAGAAAGGGAGTTTAACCCAATAGCTCTTAACTCATTTGAGTAAGACTGTGCTTTCTATCACTACCTTGTAAGGGCAACTTTCCTTAACTAGGGTTCCCCAGGTCTAGGGTTACCCTTTATCCTTGTCCACTCCACCTAGGCCAAGGGGGACAGCCATCACTAAAACTTTGATATCTTCAGAAACCCCATCGTGGGAGGAGGTGGTCTTCTCCTTTTATTCTACCCATTCTAATAAAGAATTTCAAGAAAGGTCTTTCCCTGGCAGTGGGAACATCTTGGGTTCCTGCTGACTTCCTGGGGTCAGATGATGCTTGAGTATTACGTGTTAGGTTTTTATCATCTCCAAGGGTGACACGTTGGGATGAAATAGTCACTGGGCAGCTTTTGGGTGACTTTCTAATCACTGTAATGTTGTCATTAACAGGTTTTTGGAAACTGCAACTTTAAGTAACACAATTTATAACAGAACTAGTTTTACTGTAGATAATTGGTATAAACAAAAGATAAGTGCCTATGGCATATTGTGGGTCACAAGAACATCACCAAACTTCGAAATAAAGCCCAAAAACACTGCTATTATTAAACATTGAAATAAACATGAGCTATGCATACATTTAAGAAAGAGTAATAAAAACAAGATCATTATCTTCTGACCTGCTGATTCCAGTTTAGGATCAAGGTGGCCAAAGCCCATCCTAGCAGCTCAGGGTGCAAGGTGGGAACCCATCCAGGACAGGACACCCTTCCATTACAGGGTGCACTCACTCACACCCACACTCATACTCATACTCAGACTGGGACAATGTAGACACACCCGTTCACCTAACAGGCACATCTCTGGACTATGGGAAGGAACTGGAGTCCCCAGACAAAACCCACCGAGACATGGGAAGGTACAAACTCCACACAGCCAGAATTGACTTTTATTTTTCTGATCAGTGTTTAAATGAAACGGCATTGAACGAAACAATGTTATTCAAAGACCTGCTGTACTTTGGAAAATTGAAAATAGGTGTTTCTTTTCATGTTGAGTATTTATTTCCTTGCCAAATTATATTTCTGCTTCTGGCTTCCAATAACAGCAGGCCTTGATGTGAAATATCCACAGAAGGCCTGGGGCATGAGTATGGCCTCCTATGCCTAGAGCTTCCCTGAGGGCCTCTGTGCACTCTCTCAGACCTGGGTCCAGGGCTCCCTTTGCACTTTCTTCCTTTGGGGGAATGATTAGGTATGCCATTTAATCAATTTGGGGTACTAGCCTAGGGTTATTAAAAAGCAGGTGTTAATCATGGGAGTAATTACTAAGCGTTGCATACCTCAAATGATTTACAATCTGAGATCTAAAGTAAAAAATTCATTCTCACATGTCAACTTTCCTTCTTCTCTCCCCCTGCCTCAAACGTGCTGCCTATAACGAATGCACCTGCAAGCACCTCAGCTACCAAGAGGTGTCCTGCTGTCAGTGCCATTAGATTTCTCTGGAAAAATCAGAAGTTCCGTGTACTAAACCCACACAAAGGGCCATCCCCAACCTTCCCCAGCTCACATTTTACAATGCTCAGTCTGAAATGACCTTTAAAAAGCCAGATAATATTTTATTTACCTTTTTTCTCCCATTTACTGTTAAATGTTAATGAAGGTAAGAGATTCAAATTCCTGCTAATAAAACACTTTAATTGACTCAAGTGTAACCATAACTGTAAATTGACTACTTTTTACAAAAGACCTTAGGGCTTCCCACCTCCAGCTCTGCAGCCTGTGCAGTTTTGGAAGTTGGCAGCAAACATTTTCTTTGTTCTTTCTGGGCTTCACATGTACCCTGTGGACCCTCTACTCCAAGACAGGCAACCAAGAACAACTTCAGATCTCTCAGGAGAAATTAACTGCCCTTCACCCCTCCCATGGTCTCTCTCTGTTGAAATCCTTCAGATTCAGGGCTCATCTGAAGCACCGCCTCCTTCAGGATGCCATATAGGATCCCTGCTTTCCTCTCTGCTTCCAAATGGCCAGACCATTTTGAGACTTTCTTTGTGATCCTTCTCACTTTGCCTTTTGTTACAGTAACTTCTGCAGCCCTGCGATCTCCTTGTTCAGATTAGAAAACCTGTGCATGGTCAGTGCTAAATTCGTCTCTATTAAAATGAATTAACTGATTGGAGTGAGAAGGAAGAAAAGAATTTAACTGTCCTATGCCATACCAATTTTTGAAGGCATTTAAAAAAATGTTTATTAAATGCTGTTCATCTGGATTTCTTAGGCAAGGCCACTCACTATTCAAAATTTACAATAACTTGCTGTTTTAGGGAAAGATTTTCAGAAAAGAAGAAAATGGCATAATCTATACCCCTGAGATTTAAGAAAAGGGAGAGGCTTCTGTATGATCTTACAGTGAGATGGGGTAATCAGAGAATTGACTGGGCCAGGATTCTGTTTCTCTGGGGGCAGAGGCTGCAGGCTCAGTGACTCCCAGCATGTTATCTGGACGTAGTTGAGGGGTCTAGAACATTTTCCAGCTACAAGAGATGCTGGTTTTGAACAGTAGATGGGCCAGCTCCCAGTCAGCAGCATCTATCACTAGTGCACTTTGGGCTCTTGGTGGCAGAGGTGGCTTCAGGCACTGTTAGTATCTGAGAGAGATAGAAGATCAGAGACAGTTGCCGTGTGATCTTGAGTGAGATATTTAATCTCTCTGTGCCTCAGTTTTCTCTTTAAAATGGAGGTAATTTCAGTACCTACTCCATAGTGATATTTTGACAAGTGATTTTAGTGCAAAGAACTTAAGTAAAAAGCTTTTGGAATAAAGTCTGACACAGAATAAATAGTAGGTGGTAGCTTTTATTACTTTAACTAATCTAGAGGCAGAAGAAAAGAATGATAAGAAGAAAAAGCTGAAATACTCTTTCTCCTTTGTATGAAAAGGAGCCTGAAATTTGGAGAAGGGATTCCCTGCTTATACCCCACCAGCTCGCTTCACCCACAGTTGCTCCCTAGGAATCCTTCCACTACAGGTCCATTTAAGGAACTACCTCTTCCAGGAAGCCCTTCCTGATGACTCAATTCCTCTCATCTTCCTCCACATTTTCGAAGTGTTTTGATACTTTTCTTGGGTACTTCTCCTAAATAGGGCCTGTACCTGCCTTCCAGTTTCTGGGGTCTCTTTCCAATCATTTAAGTTAGTGGGTCTCAACTAGGTTCCCATGGAATATGTCAGTCCTGGAGCTAAACAAAGATGTTCTGCTGCTGAGATTGGATAATGCACTTTGTTTCTCCATTCATAGAAAAATAAAAACCAGTGGGTGGTGCTTCCTTAATTTTAGGTTTCCCTCCCATTAATTCCACTTATTCAATCTGCACCTACCTCCACTTAATTTATCCGCGACTGTCACTCAACCCCAGCTCACAAAGGGGAATGTTAACCAATGGACTCACCTCAGAATGTTAACAACCATCATTGCTAAGGCTCTACCCCTGACCAATTAAAAGAAATTCTAGGGGTAGGGCCTGGGCATCTGTAGATTTTTAAAAGTATGCCAGGTGATTCTAATGTACAGCCAGGACTGAGAACCACAGATCATGGATAATCTTCTCTAAAGAAATGATCAATGAAAAGGAAGGGTAGAATAAGTCTTATTAGTGGGAAATTTTGGAAATAGATAATCTGACTTAGTTTCATAATTTAATAAATTCATATGTGCTCATGGCTCTATATTTAATAGAAAACCTATCAGTCCTATTTTAGTCAGGGTTGTTGCCTGGCTATTTTCTTTCGGGCTGTGTTGTTTCATGGCATGCCATAGTGTTTTACCTGCTGAAATTGCTGCATGTAACCAAACATGTCTGCTGGTCAGCCCCCACGCCAGCAAAGCTTTTGAAATCATAGGCTTCTGTTCTCATGGCCTAGTTACTTTTGTTCTGTTGCTGTGGCTGCAGATGTCTGTGCTTTCGTAGCCCGTTTATCAGTGTGGCCTGTTGGCCACAAGAGGGACAAAGAGAAAAAGTGTGAATGACTTAACAAACAGTTCCCCACTACTGGGGAAAAGTAGAAGACACATCCTCCCTCTAAGGTGGGACAGTGGCATCATCTTTATACAGGACAAACCATAGTAACTAGGATCTTTGTCACAAATGATTGTGCAGAAAATACTTTTATCTACAAAGAAATTCGGAATTTTGGGATATGCCCTGACTTAGAGCTTTAACCAAACTGTAAAATTCCCACTGAAGTGGCCTACAGTGCTGAGCAATGGGGCTAGATACAATTGAAGCATTGTCATCAGTTCCTGTGGGACAGTACGGATAATATCAGAAGAAGTATGAAAAGCCATTTGCTTATTGGAATAAATTTAAAGAGTTAGAGTTAGGCTCTAACTACTTTTATTAGAAATTTAAGGAAAACCTTATGGCTTGTTCATACATTTTCATACCTGTAGAGAAAATGTGATAGTTTTTAGTTAACTTTAATTAATCAATACCTGAACATTTTGTGCCTTTCAATAATTAAATATTTATTTGTGGACCCACAGCTAGTTCTTATAAGTGAAATTCCTTTCACCTAGCACTAGGCATTCACTTGTTCTTGCTCCAATGATAAGAAAGATTCAATCAGTAGTTAGGCCTGATCATGAATCCAAAAATATCTATGCTCTCTATTTAGCTCTCTTGTAATATGCCCAATTCACACTGCTAATGCAGGGCTCAAAATTCTTCTTTCTATCTTTTAAAACTATGGAAAAGTTTGCATGGGTTTTATAGCAGAATCCTGATTGGGAGAGACACCTTATAGTAGGAGGATGGAGGCAGGTAGTCTCAATGCAATCATGCAGTTATTCTTATAACTTGTTTGCTTATTTCTATGCACTGCTTCTTCATTACCTCACAATGCCTTATGCCTCTGTGAGAGAGAACCACCCTCAGTGAGGGGAGGAAACAAGGCCTGGGAATGCTGTTGTGTGCTTTGATCTGCCTTCAATCTTCCCCTTACTACCTGTAGCTTAAACATGACTGAAACAACCCTACAAAATTAGCTTTGTGGGATGAGACAGGAAGAAAAATGTCAAAAAGTCATCCCCTCCCCTGATGCTACGTTAATATACTCTCACTTTAGGAGTTTTTAGCCACTAGACCAAATGCTCTGCGGTTCTGATTGTTCGATACACCAAATTCTTGAGGACAAAAGAAGACAAACCTGCCCACTGAAAATTGTGTGACTTAGACTCTTAAAAAGCGTGTGTTCAACTAGGTGAATAGAGCACCCTGAATTGAATGAATTGATTGTGTTCCTCACAATCTTCTCATCCATACAACTCTCAGGACCTGTGTGACCAGTGTTTATTGTCGGCAGCAACCCATGCCATGCAGGATGGGCCAGTGTCTTGTTAGGAAAACATTTTGCAGGTTTGGTGGTCTTTGAGGAGTGATAATATCTAAGGTTAACACTTCCTGGACTTTAGGGATGTAAGGCTTTTCCAAAAGGTTTTTGCCTTCAGATATGGAAAATAGGCCCTTTGTGTCAGCGTGCTTTGCCTGGTACAAAGCCTGAAATTGTAAACATCTGTTTATGAAAAAGTTGCATTTCTCAACATCATGGCATTATCTTCTAAACCAATACATAAATGGATCTTTAGTACACTTGGAAATCTTTTGCATTTGAATATAAAAATCCATTGAGGGAGGGAGAAGGGAGAGAAAGGAATGGGTAAATAAATACAAAAACTCTTAAGAGCTTCTGGGCTGGTTTCAAGAATGCCCCACAAAACAGGTTTTCATGGTTGTATGGGGGTGATGTGATCCTATTCAAGTTTCTTTCCTTTCTTTAGAATTTCTGAAGAAGCTGTTGCAAATGGCTTTGGGAGCTGTTGCTAAAATAGATTTTAGAGATGAAAAAATGAGAGAATGCATAGACAATCTGAGACAAATGATCGGCTCTGATACTGACGCTGAGATTGTAAGATGACTGCTGTGCCTTGCAAGAAATGAATATTCAGGATGCCCCTGCTGGGTGCCTTTTCCTATTTGAACCAACTACCATTTGGGCCATGATTTACTTGTTACCAAATTAAACACTCTTTGCACACAGCAGAGTAACTTTACGAAGTGGGATTCTGAAGTGCAAACATCTTTTCTGCTCTGGCCACGGAACCTGTCACAATCTTCATCGGGAACTGAATTAAGTTTAAAATATCATCAGAGGGTGTTGATCTCTCTTGGGCTTGGAGCTGTCCTCTGTACATCCGGCATTTTTCTGTTGACCCTGCGTATCACTTAGCAACAGGCCTGAAAGGCCCTATATGCATTGATTGCACACCATTGTCTTTAAGGGGTGGAAGTGTTAACTGAATAAACCCCCTGGGTGACCAGACGGTCATTCCTCTCATGTTGATAATCTGTTTACATCAAAACATTTTATTCCATTCTCTGATCTCCTGAGTTTTACATCTCTAGGTGAAGGAATATAGTGAATTCCCTACATGGTGGAGAACCCAAATCTACTTTCCTGACATGGAGTGATGAGAACAATTTTGTCCCCAGTTCTCCTGATAAAACATTAAATGCATTTGACAGCTAACTGCAGACGATAATGCCAACTTTCTTCTATGCCTCTCAGAGGATGGAGAAAAGTTACAAGCCTGCAGTTACCCCATAAAGAGAAAATATTCCCTTTGGTCTGTGAATAGTTTTGAAATAAACGGCAGGATATGTTATATGGCTGTGAAGATGTTAAGGCTTTCAAATGAATAGCGGAGTCTGACATCATCTGAATGAAAAGGAAATATGGCCTAACCAAGGGGTGTTTTCAGAGTGAATGAAGTTTCAAAGTAGAAATTCTTGCTTGGGAGGCGAGGGGAGCACACATTTCTGCTTCAGTAGCCATGGCTGAAGCAATGGGCTGGCTGGTGGGTCACACAGGCAGTTACCTCAGACCTCTTCTTTACAGTGATCTATTTCAGAGACCTTCCACTGAGACAACTTTTTCACATCCATCTCAGACAATGAGAGCATTTCAGTCAAGGGATTTCACACATACCAAAGACCAAATTGGTGGGTTTGGTGTCCATCCTCATCAAACCATGTAGTGGAGACAAAATAGAAATACTGTGGCTACCTGCCCTACAGCTAAATGTCAGTTTTGGCAAATCCGTTTTGCCCCCTTATCAGTTTATGTCATACTACATCAAACTGAAAGAGGAAAACAGTCAATCAATATGTCTTAAGAAATATGCCAACAAGGCAAGCAATTTCAAAATCAACCCACTAATTATATTGCTTTGGCATTACTTTCTGTCTGGTAATAGAACTGTAATATGAAAATCATAGTGCCAAACAGTTGTTTGGTAAATTTTAAAGGGTTTTCCCTCCCCAGAGCCCTCTTCATCAAATAGGAAATCTCTTTAAAATAATCAAATTCTATTAACGTATCCCTTTTGATAAAGGGCCCCGGCCTTTATACTGTGCCTTGGTACAAAGACAAATGCAATCACAAACTTTTAGACACAGGTACATGTGAGTGGGGAGTTGAGAACTGTAGCAGGAAAAGGTGAGGATTGTCATTGTCATTCATGTTCATCCTTAGGAGATGCATGAATACCTGCATTATTAGAAGGGAGAATATTTTAAACAAATATCCAAGTTTTTAAGTGGTACTTATCTCTTCCAGCACCCCTTTCCCCCCGCAAAAAAATGAAAAAACAAAAACAAAAACAAAACCTCTCAGCAGTCTCTCTGTACCTTAATTCTGTGGCTTGTCATCTTGGCTTGCTTCAACTGCTAAGTGAATGCTGCTTCTATAAACATTTCACTGCTGCAAGTTGGATTTTTCACAGCATTAACTTTAACTACATGGGTGTTTATAATGGAGTAAAACTTCAAATTGATGTTTTGCCATATTGCTAGTTAAAGAAGTGGGCCTTAAATGGAGATAGATGTGCGCCTCATTTCATGGGAAAATTGTCACCTTGCAGGCCAAGTTTAAGTTGTAGGCGACCAAGAAAGTCTTAAAGAAAAAATACACACCAACAAAACCCCTCCTTTTACATGAAATTTCTCTGCAAATTTCCAACCACATATTAATTTAAAATTGATTTTAAATATGCACAAGCTTAAATCAATTGAGTAGAAAATAACAGGTTTCAACTCAAACATCTGCACAGACCTTACTTGAGCGCAATTACTTAGTATGGTACCCAGGAAGTAAGTTGGAAGAATTTGTTCACTGTCCCTTTCAAGGTACTTGTCACTTCCTTTAGATTGACATGCGTGTAAGGACAGAGTTCCCAGTTTCTGGCCAGGAATCAAAGGCTTCCCTTATAAGAGGGAGATTATTTAATTGTGGTTTAGATTACCTCACAAATGGCACAGGCACTTTGAACTCAGTTGAGTGGGTGGTGGTGGTTTGTAAAAATCATCATTGCATTACCTGACTCCTAAATTTCTGCAGGAGCGTTAGGAGCAAGCATCACTTGCATGGCAATGAGTCCTTTCCTAAAGAACCCATGACTCCATATAAAACATCTTCCTTTTTCTCAAAATTGTCCTATCTAGGTCTAACAATGTTGATATTAAGATAATAATAGGGAAGAGGCTGGACGACTGGGCCCCTCTTCATAGTTAAATGTTATCTGCTTAGACTAATATTGCAGTTGCCACCCACTGACATAATTTGTTTCACAGTCACAGCTTGGCAGCATGAATCAAATGTTGACATTCTAATTTCATGCACACATGGGCGTTTGGCGGAGCAGGCCCGCAGCCTCCAGACCGTTCTCTCTGTACCTGTGTAAATCAGGCCAACGAGGCCCACTCTCAACAGCCTGCCAGAGAAGTTACTCTGTTTTGTTGAACTTCTGAGCCTGCCTTCTTCCCCTAGGTGTGTTTGTTTGTTTGTTTTTGCCTCCCACCTTGCAAGGTATCACAAATGCTCTTTTACTCCTGTTAGCAATGTGCTTTTATTTTTATTTTTCCCCTTTTAGTTACAATTTTCAGAACTTGAGATCTCAATTAGCAGGTAATTTTCCTCATTGCTTTCTCCATCCACCACAAATGTCTCTGAGAAAACACCAAGGAGATTAGGTAGTGGAGAGAAGAAACATACTAATGACAGCAACAGAGATGCTGGTTTCTCTCTGCTATGGACTGGATTGTGCACCCCAAAATTCGTATGTTGAAATCTTTTCTTTTGTGTTTAGCTGAAGATGGTATTTAAGTTGGTGGCTTGTGTCATTTGGGGGAGTTTTACTCAGTTTTCTTGGTCATTCCCTATGTATATATGAGGCATAAACTTCAGTTTGTTTAAAAAACAAATCATATGTTGAACCCCCAGTACAACTGTATAGGAGATGGGACCTTTAAAGAGGTAACTAAGGTTAACTGCGGTCCTAAGGGTGGGGTACTGATCCAATGGGACTGGGGTCCTTATAAGAAGAGGGAAAGATGCCAGGGACAGACACACACACAGAAAAGGCCATTTGAGGACACACAAAAAAGGCAACCATCTGCAGGCTAAGGAAAGAGGCCTCTGGAGAAACCAAACCTGTGAACCCCTTGATTTTAGAAACTTCCAGCCTCCAGAACTATGAGAAAATAAATTTTATGTTGTCCAAGCCTCCTAGTCTGTGATATTTTGTTATGGAAGCCCAAGCAAACTAATACAGCCTCCCAGTTAAAGGCCAAACTTCCAATTAGTGCTCTGCCATTGATCAGGTGGCTTCTAGAGCCACCTGAGCCCATGGCTCCTCCACTAGACATTGTCACTGTGAAGAGAATGTTAGGGCTTTAGCCATCAAGAACTTGAATGAAATCAGCAGAGTATTACAGGGCAGCCCCCGTTGGACCTTCCACTCAGGAAGGAGTAATGGCCAGCCCTTTATGTTAGGAGAGGATGCTTCAACCACATTCAGCTTGGCATGGGGAGGTGTGGGTGTTTCCCAGTTCCAATGACAGGTTGGCTTAAGCCAGTCCCATGCTCATACTTGTTTCTTCTAGGTCATGGGGTAGGAGGGAGTGGGCAGAAGTTCAGGGATAGTGGTGTTACTGTTGGCTGAGGCAATTGATTTATACAAGGATGTACCCACATCTAAGTCTGTGGCCTAATTGTCTTGCCTTTTTCCGGCCTTGATTCCATTGCATCTCTCAAGGTCTGTTTTTCCTACTAATGGGATGTTTCCAAAATAAGCCTGGTCCCAGGCTCAGTGGGAATTCCTCCCAGAAATTATTTGTCAGTTGATCACTTGGTCATCAAAGACTTCTGTCATCTTACTTGCTAGCCATGAGTTTTGTGTAGAAGCACAACAATACTCTGAAGATTTTTGTCTCCCTTAAAGAGCTGATGCTCTGGAATCTGTCCCATATAGAAGTGTTGAAAACTGTAATATTTTCCACCAAAGACAGAATCATGTAATCTGGAGAAGAAAGTTTGGGACCCAGCTTGAGTGCCATCTTTGGGATCCATCATTTATCTATCTTCCTTGGAGTTTAGTGTCTTCACTTGTAGAACAAGGTTATTATCTCTGATCATTTCCAGTTTAATGATTCCTTTATTTTAAAAACATAAAATATGTCACTAAAGTCCCCAAGAGCAAGGAAATTAAAATCAGTGATTCAGAATTAGCTCAACCTTGACAAAAACATACTGAATACTTGCTGTGTGCCAGACACAAAGTGAAGTGCTGAGTCCACAGAAATGAGTAAGATGTAATCCTCAGTCCCTAAATAAAAAGGGAAAATTGAGATCAAACTCAAGGGAAAAAGAAAGTCTAGAACAACAGAAGTATTGTGTGGTATGGCTTGTATATCGGTTTAAGGGCAAATGTTATTTACTAAACTAAACTCAGTTTATAGAAGAATACAGAATGATTGTTACCCTATGGAAATACAACTTAATGGCTACTAATTAACTATGTGGCCCTTGAGCAGCACATAATCTTTCTGGGTCAATGTCATCTTCTCTTTTAAATATGGTGTTTGGACTATATGTTTGAAGGTCTCTTCCAGTACAAACATGATATAATTATGGGACTGTGAACTAGCTAAACAAATAATACTCCCAAGAATCCCCAAAGTTAGAAGGCATTGACTGAGTTGCTAAGAAAGGGTTTTCCCTCACTTGTGTTTCTGACATAACAAGGTATGACACTGCCTTCTTGTTACCAAGACATTTCAGAGTTAGTAAAAAATATCCAAAAGACTAATCTATGTGAGTGGCAATAACTAAAGCTTGCTGAAAGCATTGATCATTAATGGATTCTTCTCTTGCCACCACCACAAACTTTGTATTCTTTTGTCTCAATAATTTAAAACTATATTCCGAATTTCCTGGTAACGTGGTACTCTGCCATAATCATCTTTGTAATGAGTGCCTGTGTGACATTTTGAGAAGGTACAAGGGTATATCAGGTTGAACTCAAGTGTCTCAAGCTGTGATTCAAGGCAACAAGTTTTGTGTTTTCCTTTTCTGCTTCAGAATTGTTGCCCCCCGCACCGCCCTCCACCCTCAAAGTGCCCGACCTCATCACCCCAGGGCCTCCCCACCTGCCTCACATACCATCACTCAAACCTGTCTCCAGCTTCAGTACCTTCTCTTCTCCATACACGTTCCAGGAAGTCCAGGTTCAAGATTCCAAGTCCTTGAATATTTGTCCCTTCCCTAACTAGACAGACGTTTCTTTTTCTCTTCCACGCAGTCTAGCATTTCTGTGTGTGATTTAGCTGCCTCGCACGTGCTTACACGTTTCCTTCAAGTGCTTCTCTGACTCGTCTATGAATTAGCTGGATTTTTATCAGCTAGAATGGAAAGTGTTCCAACACAAACACCATGCCTTCCTTGTTTTTTATGCTTCCCATGATGGGTGGCTAAGTGCACAGTGATGCTCAATAAGTGTTTATAAAGTTAAATAGAGAAAATCAGAAAATTGTTTGTTTGTTTTTTTGTTTTTTTTTTTTTTCTTTTTGGTATGTGGGTAGCTCCCTGACTGGGAATCGAACCCAGGCCGCAACACTGACAGCACCAGCGCCGAAGCCTTAAGCCACTACACCATCAGGGAACTCTGAAAATAGTTTTTTTAAAATTTGTTTGTAGCCTAGTTGAATTTCAACAGTGTTTTCTCATTATTGTAGCTGTGGATGAGGCATCATGACCAGCACAAACCTGAAATTTTTAGTCAGACGATCTCTATCCAAATCTGAGATCTGACCATTTACTCTGTCAATCATGAAACATTTATTGAGCACCAACTGTGTGGGAGACATGGCACTAAATGATGGATATATAAATCAGGAATAATCCTTGCATTTAAGAAGTTGAGGGTTCAAGAGTATATTACGTAACTTCCCTGAGCTTCAGTTTCTTCAACCAAAAATGAGAATGGTAAGCATTTCATTGGATTATTGTAGTTACTTCAATAATTAGTTTTCTCTTTCTTTCCTCTTAATTCTGAAGGGCATAAATTAAGAAATTGATTCTTTAATGGTTCTACTTTTTTTTTCTTTAGGTGACTCTGTTGTATGTTCATTTTGTAAAACTACTCATGAATTTGAATCCACTTATATTTTAAATTTTAGGTTATACACAGTCACATAAAAAAAACAAATCCAAGCATTGATTCTGAGACTGATGCTGATAATCTTGCTTGTCAGTTATTAATTATCTTTATGCACTGTCTGTTTATTTTTTGAGTGCTTAGAGAGCCCTGCCTCAAGAAAATAGCCTTTAAAATTCAGGGAAATGAAAAGCGTATGCCTCACATATGAATGATTCCTCCTTGGCACAGCATGGTTTAAATTCAGACTAAGACTGGTGACCTATAAGAAAGAAGTTGCCTTCCAGAGGAAGCTGAGAGGAAGACAGGCTATAACCTGGGGGTCAAGTACAGCCAAAGTGCTATGATCTGGAAGGCCACTGTTAGCAGTCAGAAAAATCCACCTTGTCTCTGAATTCTTTGACCCTAACACGTATTTCTCCCTTGGGAGAGGGGTGTTGGGGTTACATTTGAAGAGAACCTGGCTCTCTCTGCCCTGTGGGTACCAGTTCCCATCTGTCCTGGGAGAGGAGCCATGGAACCAGATGATAAAGGGCCTTCGGCTTATGTCACCAAGTGGCACAGCCACTTAGTTTCTCCACAATGCTGCTTTGCTGAAAAGAAGTTCCACTTTGCCTAATAAACCAACCACATTGTTGAATTTTACCCTAAAGATTTGCTGAGGTGATCTTTGAACTTTGATCCATGGTACATGCAAAAAAGAAGTTAAACTTGGACTAAGTGGGAGAAAGATCTGACTTAGGGATGAGTCTGAATTGTAGCATATTTAAAGAGCGATGCAGTGATCTGGTTCCCCTGTGTGTAAGAAGAAGGGATTGGAAGGATTCTTCTAGTGCTAATTCTCAGTGATCCTGAGAATATAACATAAATGAATGAGCATTGCTCCAAAGTGCCTAAAGAAGTAAACAAAATTGATGAATGTCAGAAAGATTGTTTTCCTCATATTTCTGTGACATTATACTCAGTGTTAGTTATAATTCCACTAAGACATCTGTAGAAATAGAAAAATTCAGGTCTTTGCTAATTACTATGATTCTTTGCCAGGTGTCATACCTCTTAGTGCTACCAGGCTTTCTTTCAAAGGGAGATCCAAAAGCTATTCCTCCTCTGGCTTATAATTGAAGCGCAATAAATGTGTTAAATTTCAAGTGAGGATTAAGTACAACAATATGTGTAGAATATTTTGTGGTCTGTAGATACTATCTAACTCTCTTTCATTATCAGCAAACTCCTTCTCTTCCTTTCATGACAGCTCTATCATCACTTCCTCAGGGAAGCCTTCCTTGATTGTCCACCCTGGGACAAATCTCCAGTTATGTACTCTAAAGGCACCATTTAGCTGTCTATTACTTGTGGAATGTAATAGCATTGTACATTTCCTGTTTGGTTTGTTAGATGATTTTACTATACTCTCTCACCCAACTAGTGTCTATGAGGGCTATCTGGGAAAAAAATCCAGCAGTACGTACCTCTATTTTTCATATTACATGGCTGGATACTTTCCAGACAACCCTGGTAAGCTGCATCAGATAAGGCTCCCATTCTGATTTTACTTACTCATGTATTCCTAGTGGGCAGCACAGTGCCTGCTACTTGTGGGCTCATTAACACGTACTGTATTTATAGAAGGAAGGAGGGAAAAAAAAGAAGAAGAAAAACATATGTTTTCATATTCCGCATATGAGTGAAATCATGCAGTTCTTTGTTTTTTCTGTCTGGCTTATTTCACTAAGCATGATGATCTCCAGGTCCACCCATTTTGTCGCAAATATAAAACTGAAAGCAAAGAAAAAAAGAAATGAACAAATAATCCATGGACACAATCAATAGTTTAATGTTTATTTGGGGACGAGTGGGTCAGCGAGGGGAGAAAGGGGAAGGGGTGGGAGAGGAGCGGGGGAAGCTAAATATAAGGTGATGGAAAGAGAAGTCACATTAGGGGGTGAACTTATTACACAACAGGTTGACAATGCACTGTAGAATTGTATGCCTGAAACCTATGTAATCCTTGCTAACAGATGTCACCCCAATAAGTCTAACAATAAAAATGAATTAAAAAAAAAAAAGAAGTTGACAATGCACTGTAGAATTGTATACCTGAAACCTATGTAATCCTTGCTAACAGATGTCACCCCAATAAAAAAAAACAAACATATGTTTTCAATATATAAATATTCTTCCTAAATGAATCAGAGAAAATAGTTTAAATATCATGGTGCTTCTCTATATTTGAAGGAACTCAAGAGGAAATAATTACAAAGTTGCTTGTTACCATTCAGGTTGAATCTCTAGCTCTGGATTCTTCCAAAATGGTTCCAGGCTTTTAGCAGTCTTATGTATTCTTACAAACAGGAACAGTATCAAAACAGAGATAAGGTAAAGGAAGTACACACAGCAGGTTCCCACTCCAACACCTGGGATAATGACCTTAAACAGTTGGGTACTGATTTTGACTTCATGTTTCCTGGCAGTTCAGGCAAAAGGGAAAACATGTACTTTCACACAGTTTTTCCACAATACATGTACACTAATTTGTGGTGTAAATACTATCTATTTTTTTTTCATTATCAACAGACTTCTAATCTTCCTTTAAAGGTCTTTTTCTGACCAAAAAAGCCATTCAGATCATTAGCAGACGTGTTTCCCTGGTACCAAGCTCCAGCCGACATTTCTGGGAGGGCAGCTCTCAGTTTCTCTCTAAGAAAGGTCCGTCCAGCAGGTGTTAGTGTGCCATTACATTGAAACAAAATGTGTCTACATTTTGATTTTTTGTTTGCAGGCAGTCACTTCTCTAGAGAATACCAAACTAATGTCATCCCACGAGAGTGGGACTCCTTTGCTTTGGTTTAATGCCTTGAGCTTCCTTGACTTTTCCTGAGTTCTCAAAGCCTCCAGAACATGAAAACCCAAGGCTCAGTGAGAAAGCACCTACCTTTAGGCCTTCCTTCCACTGCGCTGTGAATACTTGTCTGCTATTGACATTTGAATATTTCCTATAACAACAGCATACATTATCAGTATTTTATTAAGCAGAGACAAGTATGTTTTTCCTCTTTGCTCAGTTATTTATTTAGCTGCATCTGGCTAGATCAGAAGATAAAGTTTGGAAGGAAGTTTTCCCTTGTTCTTTTGGTTAACTAGGGAATCTGACAGAGGGGAGAATAAATCAGGAGCTGAATGACAATCTCTAAATCAGATGGAAGGACATCAGCTCTTTCCTGACGTGGCACGTGAGCCACCCAAAGGCAATGTACGGAGTTAACAGGCAGGTACGAAGGTCTACACTTAGGATGGTGGGGGCTATCTGATGCTCTGCCCACTGGTTTGTGAGAAGGTGATACCTTGTATACTCTACCACGGTGGCACAAATGGGTTTCTCAGGCATCAGGCTGTCAGTGGGAGTCCATGGTTATCAGGAATAAAGAAAAGGCAAGAACAAGCCATGACATTAGGCAAGAAGATGTGAGGATTCCAAATTAAATCCAGTTAAATTTACTTTCCTCTTTCAAAATAATTTTTATCTCAATTGGGTCAAATTCACAGCAACTGGGTTACAAAATGTTGTAAGTTATGCCCACTTACTAGGTCAACAGAAACTAAAAGGCTTAATGCTACATTTAAATAACTTAGTGCCAATTTTTGTTTGTTTCTGATTTGTTAGGAATCTTCTGTGCATGCAAGTAGGAAAAAGGGAGAGAACAATCTGAGCAGATGAAGAAGAAATCTATATTGCAAGAAGGGAAACCTAAGAAGCCTTTTGGTCTCTCTTCAGTTCTTTTCAGTAGTTTAGGCTGAAAACTGATTTTTGGTTCTGCTAATGTTCTTATAACTTCTCTTGCTCAAGGTCATGGCCAGTGGCCACCTTGAAGATTGTAGCTATGTAAATGTTATTTCTTGCACACTGGGAAAAGCAGAAGTTGTTTTTTTACTTATGTTTATTTTATCCCCCTACATTTATCATTTTGAAACATACTTTTTTGAAATGAAGCCTCAGGTGATAAGAAAATTGGGCAAAGGCTTTTAGTAACACAGCACATGGCTAACTGAGAGGAACTCATCCAAATGAACTCATCGTGCCTAAGGAGAAACCTGCCAGCTGGCCATTTAAAATCAGCCATTACATATGGAACTTGGTGGTAGCAAACTGAAAAACACATATCCTGGGAATTTCCACCAAGATATTCCAGACCCATCAGGTGGGTCCTTGACATGCTTTCCAACTTGGAGGTGCCTGTGCCATTAAAGGTAAAATGTTTCCTTAAGAGAGAAGATAAGCCATTAAACATGAAATATACCATTAAGACAGAAGATTATCCTATCAAGGAAGAGTTTCTTAACCACAGTCAATTTTGCTCTCCTCCAGGCACGCTTAGCAATATCTGAAGACATTTTTGGTTGTCACAACTGAAAAGAGAATGTCAGGGATAACCTCCTACAATGCGTAGGGCAGTCCCCACAACAAACTGTCCTGCCTGCTCAAAGATAACCTTCCTCCCAGTGCGTGGGAACTTAAGATCCTTCCATATCCATCAAGCGGGCTTTCTCACCCTAAAAATATTTTAGTGAGGTCCTCAGTACCAATTCTCCTTCTTTTGTGAAGGCTCTAGGCTCCATGGGGATTTCAAATAGTAAATGCAGATTTTAGATGAATGATTAAAAAAAAAAAAAAAGAATCTTCCAAACCATTTGTCTTTTCATCCTTAGTCTTGATTTGCCCTGTAGGTTACTCTTATCATAAAGACAGGATGAATGACTGTCTCAGCGCCTTTCCTCATTAATGCTGCTGGAAATTGATGAGTGGCTTTCTGGAACTGTGGATTTTTTGGCAAGAATTATAGCCCCTATTTAGTTTGGAGGACCCGTGCAGCTTTCTAAGTAAATATATGTAGAAAATTCCCCCCAAAATAAACACTACAAGTAATTGCCTGATCTATGAAGTTGACATTTTGGCTTTGTGATTTGCTCTGATATGTAAAAATTTAATTTTCTTCATGGAATGATGCCACTGCAAAACTGTGAGTAAATTAGAATCAGTGGTTTACTTAGAATATGACTAATAGCTTCTGTTATGATGTATCAATATTTATTTACAGTTTCTTAAATTGACCTAAATCCACTTGGCAAGTGTTAAATACATGAGTAAATATGGCAGTAGAGTGATACAGGTTTGAGTTCTCGTCTGAACTCATGACAAAAATCTGTTTGAGAGTGTATTGGATGATTGAAGTTTTGAGATCTTGGGTACACTTTCTTTGAATTGACAGCAAATAAGTTCATCAGGTCTATAATCAATTCAAAGTTTATCTAAATAAAAAGTTCTTACTGCTTTATCGTCTGATCAGCAAGACAAGAAGCTGACAACAGCCCTAAGGAGTGCTTCTTTGAACACTGATTTCAGTATCTGGGTCTTTCCAATTAGTATATAAGAAATTACAATGTCATAGCAAAGAGACAAACCATTGAAAAACTTTACCGCTTATATGTACATTTATAATTTAAAAAGGCTCAAATTAGACATTACAATATCTCCAAATACATAGTTAAGAAAAAGTTGCTCATTAATTACCACCTCTCCAAAACAGAAAACAAGGGCCTCTGCATGTTTAGGTTAGTCTGCCTTAAGCTCTTGTTAACATTCCAAAATTAATTTGAAACCTTTAATAGAAAGTGATTGTTTTATTTTTTAATTCATTTTGAGTTCTTCTAAAACGGTAATTACAAAGGTCAAGTGTCTGGGAATTATATGCAGTAATTTTTATGGGCCAATGTACAAGTAGAATAAATGATCTTGGATATCAGTGTTTCCTTCCTTTAAATTTATTTTGAAGAAAGTATGTGAATAGCATGTGAGGATGCTCATCACAGTACTGATTATATAATGAAAGATAAATAATTAAACATTCAGCTTTACGGAATTAAATACATTTTAGTATATAAGTAGACTGTTATACTACCACTAAAAATGATGATGTAAAACAGTACTACTGATGTGGAACAATGATGATGAACTAGTAAATAAAAAACTGGTTACCAACAGCATGCATAATATTGTATAATTTTGGATATGTGTGTTTGTGGTACACAGTCTCTAGGTGGCCCCAAGTGACATGCACCTCCTGGTAGTCTTGCTGTGTGTGTAATCTCCCTGCCCCCACACTGATAGGGCTGGTTAGTATAACCAATAGGATATACAGAATGGATGGAATATGACTTTTGAGTCAAGGTATACACAACATTTCAGCTTCTGAATGGCTTTGTGGATCACTCTCTCTGGGAAAGCCAAGTGCCATGTCATTGAAGACACTCAAGCAGCCATGTGGCAGGTGCTACTGCCATGTGGCAGTAGCAAAGACCTGAGACCTTCTGCCAACAACCAGCACCAAGCCGGGAGTGTGACTGCAGCGTCTTGGAAGCAGATCCTCCAGCCCCAGTAAAGCCTTCAGATGACTGCATCTTGATTGCAACTTCATGAGGCACCTCAGAGAACCTCATAAAGCCCTAAGAAATCATGCTAGTTTCTCTGAAGGAGAAACCCCTGTTTCTGTATTAAACATAAGAGGCACAGAACCAACTGGAACTGTTTGGCCACAAGACATGAGGGGTCACAAAAAAGCTTGCCTGATAAAAATCCCCCATTTGAGGCATCAAATCTCTAGCAAGCCCCAGAAAAGGGTGCAATATTCATCCTCTAGAAAGGGGAATAGTAAGACCTTCAGCATCTGTTGCCACATTGCTGTAGACTCATTTATCAAAAGATTCAGAAAGTATAGCAGGGAGGTTTCCTGAAAGTCATGGTCAGTGAGGTACATTCTGAGGGAACTGAGGCAATGGCATGGTTTATTGCAGCAAACTTCTCTGGGACTGAGAGAGTGCGCAGTGTGATTGAGGGCTCCCACCGAAGTGAAACCAAGATGAAGGACACACTGAAAATGCTGCACTTAATGTGGTGAGACACAGGCCACTTATTTTCTGGACTTGATTGACGTAGGACATAGTCTGAGCTAAAACCACTTATTGTAGTGGGAGATAATCATGGGAAGCTTCTTTGATGTGTCTTGGCCTATTTTACTTTTTAAGCTGCACACAGTCAAATTCCAATTTTGAAGATGAGTTTCTACAATATGAGCTAAATTCTCAGTTTCTGTGGTATTTTTAGTGACAGCCTTGACTTTTAAAGTAGAACCAATTTCATTTGAAAAATGAGCCAACCAAGCATGTCTCTGGTAACAAATTGAAGTTTGGCACCCTTGGTCTGTCACTCTCACGTCTAAGGTTTTAGTAATTTGAGATGGATAGAGACCAGGGAGTCGGGGGAGTATGTGGACAGGGTATCTTAGGGAGAGAAAAGTAAATTGTCACACAGATCATATTGTATGAGTGAGCCAGGAGACCCTAATGTATAAACACAGACTGCCAAGTCTGGGGGACAGTGGAGATGGGGAGAAAAGTGTTGAAAACGGTGAGTAAGTGGGAAGGGCCCTAGACATTGACTACTTTGTTGCTTAGCTAGTCAGAAAGAAGTCTTATCTCCATGGGAATTGTGACTAGAGGCTGGTAAGTCCAAAATAATCCTCCCAGTGCCCTTCTCCCCGAACCCGGCATGGTCTTTGCCAGGCTCTGGCTCTATAGTAAGTAGCCAGTCAGTCCAGCTCTGGACGCTGGTCAAATACTGTTAGATCTTCTCATTTGCTCAGGAAGAGGGCTAGCCTGTTTTCTTTGCAAAAACAATTGATGATGCCTATTTTTCTTCTCAATTGTAAATAATTCTTCTGCTTTTAATTTAAAGTTGAGGTAGAGAGAAGGTGGGAAATATAAATTTGTTGCATGTGGAAAATGACTAAATACAGGCACACCCTCTAACCAACAGGACAGTTTGCTGAAGATGAGCACCTTGGTAACTAAACCCCTTTAAGTGGCTATAAAGGTTTTGGTTATAGCGACTGAATTAAAGGCGTGGGATTATCTCTGTAGCACCGAAGTGATAAGAATTAAAGTACAGAAATTAGACTGTCCTTTGGAGTAATATAAATTATAGTTATAAATAAAGATGCAAAGGCTTAAACAATAATAGTAAGCACAACAACAAATGACTCATAAAGCAAAAGAAAGATGTTGGATTAAAGAGAATGAATTGAACACAGATATTTAACTGTGCTTCCTCCCAAAACACCTTTAAAGTGATATTAAAGTGGATATTTTAAAGAATAAACTACAAGGAAAACTGAGTTTGCAAAAGGAAATGGTTTTAACCAAGTTTTGGAGGGTGGTAACGGGACAGTGATAACAGTAGTAACAGGAGTTGGTGTGCACTATCTCAGATCTGCATAGCCCTGGGAAGGGCAAGAGAGCTGAAGGACACTCTTGCAAGGAGGCACTTGGGCGGGTCTGCACGCACATGGCAGGGGCTCTCCAATGCCCGGGGATGGAGCAGAAAGAAAGAGAAGAACCTCCCAAGGAGCCAAGAGCTGGGAGTTGGACTGGAGAGCCAAGAGAGCTGTCTAGCAATCCGGCTAGCGATCTGGCAGGGTGCTGGGTGGGAGGGCGGCTTTATGTAGAGATGGAGCTCCCAGAGTTAAGACATGAGTGACTGGGCAATAAGGCAGAGATCTTATATCTCCTCAGGCATGTGTTTGGTGGCTTAATTGGAAATTTTCACTTTTTGTAAACACCTTTTAGTCTTTTCCTCATAATTTTCTAACAAAATTTCCATAACTGAATTAATTATACTCCCTCTCCATCTAAAAATGAGGTGTGTATACGTGTGTGTGTATGTGTGTGTGTGTATGTGTTAAAGAATTCGAGTCATTTTATAGCTGTTTAAAGTTATAAGCTCATATTCTATTAAAAATTATTTGAGAAATTTTTGTTGGGTATTTGATTCTGATTTTAATTAACCAATTTCTTTAATTCTTTTTTAGCTGTTGAGAGGAAGCTTATCAAATTTGCTGTGTGATTGCTTTAACTGGCTCTTAGTATTGTCCACTTTATCTTTTCTTCTTTTATCATAATAACTTTTTTGTTTTGCTCTGTAGCAGACAACTCAATGGCCATGTGTTGTGAAGTTTGGAACATTCCTTGCTCTAGTCCTAGTACCAGTTTGTGCATCTTCACTTAATTCCACATCAAGAATATGCCTTCATTTTAAATTTTAAAAATTACTCATACTTATTTTTTACTATAATTTAATTATAATTAAAATAAATATTTCAGTTACCAATTATGATTTACACAGGAATCACTATAACTTCACCTGTCTGCGTTTTATATTTTATATTCAAATAAACACATTGTAATGTGACATTAGTACATTACAAAAAAACGTCACTTGAACTCAATCACTTGCTGGATCAGTGATGTGTTTCATAATACTAGAACTGTTGCCAGTGCCCAATATACACACTAGATCATATTATCTTATGCAATGCAATGGTTAAAGTAAAATGTAGTCCTACCAATAAGATAAAGTTTTATTTGACAGAAAAATATTTTTTACTTCTTCAGTATTTACATTTAAATGTAAATTAACTAAAATTAAATACAGTTAAAACTTTAATCCTCCTTCAGCGTAGCTACATTTCAAGTGCTCGGTAGCCACATGTGTCAAATGGCTACTTTATTGGACAGCGCCACTATGGACAGTAAGAGAATGAAAAGTATTAGAGTGCCAGGCATGTTGTTAGGTACTTCCAAAAACATGATCTCAGTTATTTCTTAGAACAGTCCTATGTGTCGTTATCTACATTTTACACAAAGAAGCAGGCTCATCCAGATCCAGTAACACTTGTCCAAAGTCAGTTAATCAGTGAAGGAGCTGGAATGACAACCATTAGTCTGAACCCAAGGTCTGTGTGTCATGATGACATCGCCATTGCTTCGGTATAGAGATATATGTAATAGAGCAGGAAAAACTGGATGCTTTTTCCTTATCTCCCTACCCCCTTTTAAAGTTTACAAGCCTCCGATTGTTTTAATGATTCTGTATGAGTGAAAATTAGAACATTGATTCATTCAAGAAATATTGGTCTCTTATGGGTCAGGCACTAGTCTGGTGAATTAAACACAGTCCCTGCCTTCCTGGAGCTTACAATCTTATGCAAAAGGAGAAGAAATTTTTACAAACAACAACAAAACCAAAACACTTTCAATAAGATAGTTTTCTCAAAATTGAACTTTGAGAAAGTGAAGTTCTCAAGGTGATGGCATTTTTCTGTGCTTGTAGAATGGGATAACATCTCTCTGCCTATAGTAATTCTGCTAAGGGTGGGAACGCAAATAGTTGCTTAGTAGGAACTTTTGTCATTGAATGTGAAGTAATTACCTCCAATTCAGGGTAATGATGTCCATTCCTGTTTTTCTGTTTGTTATCCTTGGGGCTAACATGGTGCACTCTCTTGATAGATACAAGTGGGCAACAGAGCAAGGGGCACATGGTGAAACAAGAAGAGCAGTTCCTCCCAGATCCAGAACATCAGGCTGATTAGGGCACGTTTTTGTTCCTTCTAGGGAAGCACAATCAGATCACACTATGCTAAGATACTGATTTGATCAGTAAAATCGTGATTTTTACAATGTATCATAAGTATGACTTATTTTCACACTACTGCAAAAGTACAAGCACAGTTTTCTTTGAATGGCACAGCCAGCACTACAACATTGTACTACCTGTGATTTAGGATACAGCTGAGGAGCACTGGGGGCTGGGTCTTCAAGGGAAAAGGTTTATGCAAATGAAAGGATTATTTTCTTAAACACAGCTTCAGGGGAAATAACTCTCAGTATTTTAGAGTTCAACCAGATCATTGTACAAATAAGGAGACCTAAAATTCAGAGAGGTTAAGTGATTAATCCAAGGTCACACAACATATTCATTCAGTGAGACTAGGACCTCTACGTTTTCTTTCCAACTAATGAATTGTGTGGGTGAGCAGAGGAAGTAGTGAGGAGGAGGGAGCGAGAATCAGAGGAAGCTAAAGATTGTGTGTAAAGCTCAGTAAAGCTAGGGTTTTAAAACCTGCTTCTGTCCTTTCTACTCTGACATTAGGCAGGTTTCTTAACTTTGCTGAGTTTCAGAATCTCAGTTGTGAAATGAGGATGACACAAACCACCTAGGGTTCCCGTGAAGATTTGAGAAGATGATGCATGTGAAAAGGCTCAACCTCTCAAAGATAAGACCTTTCCTTCACTCATATCTCAAAGTACCACTTCCTTTTATTGATCTTTAAACCACCCATTTCAAACTTCAAGCTTCGCAGGCCCAGTCTTGATTGTTCTGGATTGGTGGATCAAACTCTGCTACCCTCCACTTGCTGGCTCCAACCTCCCCTGGGACACTTTGTCTCCAAAGATTTTTCCACTTCTTCCCCCAATCTCCTATACCAGCCTCTTCCTTGTCACCTCACACTATCTGGCCCACCCTAGTTGGAGTTCCACCTAACAAAGGAAGCCTTTTAAAGTATTTGGATAGAGTGACAGGCTTCAAAGTGCTTTTACAGACATTCTCGCCTTTGATCCTCACAACAGCCCTGCAGGGGACACAGGGCAGCTGTTATCATCCAGGTTTTACCACTAAGTAACACAATGTGCATAGAGGCTAAGTAAGTCATTTGCCCAGGGCCACAAACTGGAGAACCACTTGGTCTGTAAGAATGAATACAGGCTTTGGGGTGGGGAAGCTCTAGGTCCAAGACTCAGCTTTGCCACTTCCTAGTGGTGTGACCCTAGATAAGTTATAGAGTCTTCCTGAACCTCAATTTCCCCTTCTGTGAAATGAGCATATTTGTTGTATGTCCTACATGATTGTATATTTTATATATGCAGTACTTAGTGTAGACAGCAAGTATTCAGCAAGCAAGACCAGAATCCAGTGCACCCTACCATCTCTTTACACTGTTCCTCAATACTGCTCTGACCCGAAATAAGCTCTTCCATCGCCCACATTCATTGTCTTTATCAGGAGGCTGGTTTCATGCCTTAGAAACAAACTTTAGCTGACAAATAGCAAGTAAGATTTTGCTAAGACACTCTTAAGGTCACCAAATGGGAGAACCAAAGGATCACTTCCTGGGAAGGAACCATGGCAGCCCCAGGGGTCTTAGCAGCCCCTTGGGGATGGCCATTAGATGATTTAGTGCCAACTCTTTCTTTCCCAGGTTTCTCTCTCTCTCCACTCAAAATCTGAATTTACAGAAGATCTGATTGACCTAGGTTGAATCATGTGCCCACAGGTGGGCAGGGGTGGTTGGCAGCCCACTAGAAAGGTACAGAATGGAGAAAAGGCAGTTCCACATGGGAGAATGCTCTCAAAGAATGGAATTCCATTACTTAGTCCTCCAGTAACTCTAAAACCACCTGTTATATGTGGCTAGTTATATTCATTTGTACTTGTTTCTTAACATCCAACTAACCATTTGTCCTGGGGGTTCATGGTAGGTGTCAAGGGCAGGATACCTCTGTCTTTACACTTTGATTCAGTATGGAAGCCCCAGTGGGGCCCAGTGTCTTTCACACAATTGTTGCTCAATAAATATCAGATTATTGTTTGATTTTGTTGATTTTATTATAGTCCTTGGTCTTGCCAAAGAGAATTTAGATCTTTCCTTATTCTAGCTCCTAAACCTCAAAACCCCTACCTACATGCAGTCACCAAGAAAGTAAACAATCAATAACAGTTTGCCTAATTAGCTTGCCCACATGAGCCAATAGATTGCTCTGGCCCAGCCACTTCCCATCACAACCACTGGGTGAGGTGCCAGGTGTCTTGCCAAAGGACTTGATTAATAAGTCATTATAATTGAAGCTGAATACAATTAATTGCATAATTTTGAAGTCTTCAAGTTTAATTCCACAAAAATTACATCACAGAATTGGGGCATGATGAAGTATTTCTAATGAAAGGAACAAACAAAAACTTGCATAAGCACTGGTTTGTATTTGTGACACGTTATACAGATGCCAAGCATGGACTCTTGCCATTCCTGCCAACAAAAATTTGCAAAGCTCAAATATGTACATGAATTCCTAAACATGGCCCATTATTAGAAAACCAGACCCTTCTCCTAATCAAGGCCAACATTTTAATACCATTACTGACACCCTCTTTAAATCTGTCCAGGTTTTTTCTTTTTTGTAGACAGAGACCCCAGATTGGCTCATATGATGAGTTTTTTGTGTTTGGTCTTATTTCTCTTTATTAGTAGTTCCCTTACATTTGTTCCTTCAGATGGTTATTAACTTATTAGAGGACATGTCAGAAAATAGATGATGAATAAAAATAGTGCTGTCCGCCTTTGGCAAAACTTTTACCCAATTGAGCAGGCAGGATTTTCAGGAAGAAAAATCCGAGAAATTAATTAATTAACTGTAGCTGAATTTCACCTCTTTAACCTTAACTCGTGAGTAAACCTGAGCTAAATAAACATCTGACCATTCAATCTCTTCCACTTAAGGTTAACTTGAGTTTATTATTCAGGCTACTGCCCTTGTGTATTAGGCAACGCATAAATTACGCATACTAATTATCCTGGATGGGGCACCACTTTAATGAATTCTTTTAATTAAACTGCAACACAGTGGTTTTGCACAGGATGGTCTATATTTCATCCTTAAACTACGTTAACCTTCATCTTTGTCTGGGCAGCTCACATGTCCAATTGAGGAAGGTCTGAGTTTAATTCATCTAAGTATGTACATTCAGCAACCACCTCCCCCTTATACCCGCCTGGAATATCATAGGAAAATTTGAAAAATGTTTTTCTTCTGCTTTAAGGTTAAGAAATTAGATGCCTCTGTGGAAACTTATCATTCTGCTGGGGATCCTAAGATTGAAAATAAAGGCAAAAAATTGAAATGATGGAATCAACCAGCATAGCACTGTAGTCCTTAAAATAGGAAAAATAGAGACCATATTTTAACAGTATTCTTACTAATAGGTTACTAAGCATGAAGCACTGTTCATGTTGTGATCTTTCTGTTAACAGAGTTTATAGTAAATAATCCATATTATGGTTTAGTTTTCAAAGATACAGTTAGTTTTCTATTATCTGGGACCATTTGTGGATGGAGCAGTAGAGAAAATGGAAACACATGTGTGTTTTAGCCATGAATATTAATCTTCTCTTGTCTTTACTGAGCTTCTGCTTCTAGATAGTAAAATAGGCAGCTTTGGGTTTTACCTCCCTAATATCTGAAGGTGGGGGGAGTACCAAGGGGAGGAGGGGAGAAAATCAAACAGCTGAAAGGACTGTCTAGATATCAGGAACCTTGATAAACCCTGACTCAGTCAATGCATATTGAGCACCTACTGTATTCCTAACCCTATGCTTGGTGTCAGAATATCATGGTGATTAAAAAATGCTCTATTTTGTTTTTTTTTTTTTAAAGAAAAAGTAACATTTGCATATATGTACAAATTCAGAAAGGTAGACATAAAAAAACTGTTGAGGGATTTGTTTCTGGGAAGTATTGAAGATGTGAATTGGGAAGGATAGGTACTTATTCTGTATCTCTTCTTCTTCCTCCTCTTCCTCCTGTCATGAGCATGTCATACTTTTTAAACCAAAAACCAAAAAACAATAAAAATATCTAGAGAGCTCATAGTCCACTGGGAGACACAAATATATCACAGTGTCATGTGGTAAGTGCTGTAATAGGTGAACAAATAGATGATTCTGGAAACACAAGAAGGGAATCATCCAACTCTGGTGGAATCAGGAAAGGCTCCTCAGAGGAGGTGGCCATTTAAGTTGGGTCATGAGTGTGAGAGTTTGTCAGGTCGAGCATCAGCACTCTAGTAATGGGAAAGGGATAGTAGCATAAGATGAATCGTTCTCTCTTAGGAATTCTGTTAATAGATATTATTAATAATAAATAGATATACTCTTGCAGTCTTTTCCCAATGACATAAGGAAGCAGTGTTTAAATCATTCTAACTTCTGACAAGGCGACTGAGAGTGATACTTTGTAAATGATTCCAAAGAAAAGTTATTCACTCTGGAAAACAGTTGGATATGGCTGAAATTCTAACCTCAGAGATATTCCACCATTTCTGTAAATTTTTCACCAAGCCCCAATTTAAACTGAAATTTCTATTAAAAGCGACTGACCTGTGGGATACAACTGCTCTTCATTTTAATGGGAAAGATAAAAAATATATGCATACCTTGTTTTATTGCACTTTACTTTATTGTGCTTTACAGATAGATGTTGCCTTTTTTTTTTTTTAAACAAATTGAAGGCATGACCCTCCATGACTCACCTTATTACAGCGGTCTGGAACTGAACCCACAATATCTCTGAGGTATGCCTGAACAGGGTATTTTTTTTATCAGCAAAGTCTAGCCCTTAGTAATGAGTCTAGCCCTCATTAAATTTAGAAATGGAATTCCAACTCTTCTCTGACCTTCACCTTATAGTTACAATAGAGGAAAGAGAGAAAATGAAGACCATAATGGTCTTTTGGGTTTTTTATTGTTAGACTTATTGGGGTGACATCTGTTAGTAAGAATTACATAAGTTCCAGGCATACAGTTCTACAGTGCATTGTCAACTTGTTGTATAATAAGTTCACCACCCAGTGTGAGTTCTCTTTCCATCACCATATATTTGGCTCCTCCTCCCTCCTCTCCCACCTCCTCCCCCTTATAATGGTCTTAAATTCCATATTTTACCATTGATGGAGTCCTTTGGGGCACCAAGCCCCCTTATTCTGAGTCCATTAAAAAGGCCTGGTGGACTGGGCTATTCCATGTGCCACAAGGGGATGGAATCCTGCCGTCCAACCAAAGCTACAAATCCTAGGAAGGGGTTTGGTAGAACTTGGCTGGGATTTTTGAGCCTTGTAGGAAGTCCATTTGCAGATGTAGTGATCGGGGAAGAGGCTAGCCCATTTATCTTATCACTACCCTGACGTTGGTGTGATCAATACCCTTCCATTATTTATTGAGCCACACCTATATGCCAGATGTAGGGGGTACAGAGATGAATATCACTTTTCCTGCTCTCCAGTGGCTCACAGGGAAAAAGAAGTCATAGACACATCACTATAATACAAGGGAATGTGTTCTGTGCACTTGAGTCCACAGGCAGGAAACAGGAGTCTTCCCAGTAGAGAGCCTCAAGACCCCTAACCATAGTACGAATCTCCTCAGACTTTGAAGTGGGAGAGCTTCCCAAATGTTTAACTCCTGTTTTTTCACTTCAGACCAAAGAAGCAGAAGAAAGAGCGAATGTCTGAAATGCATAGGTAGAATATAATTTAAAGGCAGAGAATTCTGTAATTGGAAGATAACTAAACCCTAAGGGAGGATTTAGTTATCTACCTGATGCTCAGCAAATTTAGGAAGCCCCTCAGCTTGTTAAGCAATCTATGCCAAAAACTAGGCTCCCGAGTGATCTTTTTATGATGACATTGGTGGCTCTGGAGTCAGACAACCCAGTTCCCAGTTGGATGTGCTGTGTGAGCTTGAGCAAGTCACTTAGCTTCCCTAATTCAGCTTCCTTGTCTGTAAAACTTGAATAATATAGAATCTGCATCACAGGCTAAATGTGATTAAATGAGATGGTACATGTAAAGTACTTAGCAAAGTGGTGGTCCTCTAGTAATCAGTGACAGCTATTATTATAATTAGTGTGAGTAAGGTAAGTGTATCTTGGACCTCAAAGCAAGAGAATTTTATTGCCAAATTATTAAATTGAACCTAGGACTCTTGCAAAGCTGGTAGATTGTAAGATATCATAACACTAAAATCTTATGGGCATGTGAAGCTTCTATACACACACACACACACACACACACACACATTCATTTCAGTTTATAAATCAAATTACTGTGGCAGATGACCCATTTGAAGGTCCTGGGATAAATTCTTAATCACCTGAATGCTACTTTTGTTGACTTACTTAACAGGTGAAAGGAAAAGTATTAAGTCCTTTCTGAAGCTGGATTCCTCAGAGAAAGGCTGACCAGACTTAACTTTTTAAACAGGACAGAAAACAATGGTACTGTCCCATTTCAAACAGTGCATATGGTCAGCCTAGTTTCACTGGGCTAAATTCAAGGTGTCAGTAGGCTGACCATATGTACTGTTTGAAACAGGACAGTATTGTTTTCTGTCCTGTTTAAAATGGGGCATCTGGTCAGCCTACTTAGAGACAACCTGCCCAACACAGAGAGTGAGGGCATGCCCACTCACATGCCTGAGAGAATGGGATATCCCAAATAGCAAGAGCATGAGAGGAAAGGCCCTTGGCCCCAGGAGGGCACATTTAAGCCACAGAGGTGACCAGGAGGCAGACACCTGGGGCTGCCCACTTCCATGGAGTAATTCAGGACTCAGCTTTGATCCCTTTGTGTTTCATGGCTTCTCTGGTGTCAATTTCTGCCCTAGGCTTCCCACATGCAAACTGTCTTCAGGCTGTCCTCGCAGGAAACATATGTTGTGACATACCATCTGGCCCTTATGCATCTCCCCAGTAGCTGTGGCATGAAAACCTGCCTGTTTGGCAGCTACAAGTGCCCACAGTCCTTTTGGTAGTTTTCTTGGTCTGAATGTTTTTCAACATCAATGGCTATAATTAGGAAGAACTAAACCAAGCATATGCATTCAGGACTGCATTCTGACCTCAGGGCTGGGGGTGGGAGTGGGGGGTATGTTACAAGAGGAGCTGCTCCCAGCAGGCCCAGCCCAAGGCTTCTGGACAAATGGAGCACATGTGCCAGTGGTATGGGCTCTCCAGTTTACAGCTGTGTGCATTGTCACACAGGCTTAAAGCCCAACCTCTGGGAATGAATTGTGGCATGTTGGTGGTGCCCACTGACATCCAGAGCTTGGCCAAGGGGGAAGGAGGCAGCTTGCTGATGAGAACACATGTCTGTTGGCTCTGTGTGATGGAAAAAATAACAGAACTGCTTAAATCCTGGGATCAGCATCATTCGTATTGCTTTTCTTTAAACAGAGTAAGAATTGTTAGTTGCTGAATGGCAATTATTTCAGGAAGGTATGGAGAGAGAAGCCAAAATCAAGCCCCAGAGAGTTGAAAATAAAAGAGAAAATTTGAAAGTGTAAATTAGTAAATGTACATTCAGTGGAATACTAAGCAGCTAAATGAAAGGATGGGGGGAATTCTTTATGTACTGATATGGAAAGAGCCTCAGGATGTAGTAACAACAACAACAAAAAAAGAAGATGGGAAAAAAATAACAGTGTGTAGAGCCTTGTACCATAATGTTTGAGGGTAAGGTGGGTATGTCCGTATTTACTTGTGTATGTATAAGAGTGGTTGGATATGCAAAAAACTAATAATAATGTTTGTCTATTTTTGAGTGGCAAGAAGAACCTGAGCTGATAGCGGTGGCGTGGAAAGTTTTATTGTATACTTTTATTTATTTTGACCTAATTTTCAAAGGTATTACTCCTTCAAAAATTTAATAAATTTAAATGGGTTTAAAAGTTCTGAAAGTAAAATTGTAAGTCATATTGACAGGCCAGTGGAAATTGCATGCTGGAACATTTGTAAATACATTTTTATTAGATTGTCTTTATGCACATCTTTCCACATGAATAACACTATTTGATTTCCAACAGTATCTTCCATAACTGATTATCATATGATGGAATAACTTATACATTGCTTATTTTACACTGAATATTTTTCTATCAAGAAAAAAACCAAAATAAATGGAAGTTATATTAATTAATAAATTCAGGATTTGACTATAGTTATATGTTAATAACTAAAAGGAAGCATTAATCCTATGTCCTTTTTCCTGTGATTCAGCTAAGATTTGTTTAACAGGTATAACACATTATTGCCAATTTGCTATGCAGTCCACAGTTTTCACTGCATGAAACTGAATTTGTGAGTATAATTCATGCTATATCCAGGCAGGAATAAATTTGGTTTAGAAACTTTTCTGAAAGATTGTTTTACTTAGCTGGTTTGCCCAGAAAGTATATCAATTGGTTGTTGCAGATTCAAGTTTTTAATTTTCTAACAATACCTTGGTGCTTTGAGAAGTTGACTGAGATGGCTCCCTGGAATAAGTTATATACTATTTACAAACTAGTAAAGCCAAGGATACTTACCTTCTTCATTGTCTCTCTCCCCGCAAAATACACACATCTGACCATAATGCTGCTTGTAATACATCTATTTTCACTTCTCTAAAAAATTATGAACTTCCTTGTTATAGTGACTTTGTACTGTATAAACTTATTTAAACTAGAACCAATTCTTCCATGATTCCTTTCCCTATAACGTTTCAGATGAGGATTAGCCACAATAAAAATTTGCATGGAATTTGGCAATCAGAAGTGAAGTAGTATCAACTTTTAGCTTTAGGCTTTGACTATTGGTTTAGGGTACCAGGCACTGTAGTAACTTGATAGGCTGTCACTGATCTGCTAGCTCACTTTGTGGATGTGGGTTGTATCTGGGCCCAAAGCTCCTATGGTTTCCATTGCATTTCCTCCTCAGGTTTTCCAAGTCTTGGATGACCATGTACACGTGCAGGTCTATGGCAAAACATACTAGCTTTTTCGTGCAAGTCATCCACATTAATGAGGTTGGAGGCCTAGAGAGACAGATGGAGGTAGCAGTACATCTTCCTGGCCTCTTGTTTGTCCATGTTCTCCTGCACTTCATTTGTCAAGTTTTCTTTCCTGATTGCCAGCCCATCTGAGTGTGCCAAATTCAGACCCAACACCAGACATGGAGGCAACAGTCTTGCATAAACTTTTCCACTTGCTCCCACAATTGCATAAATAAAGCCTAATCTCTATAATTAATGCTTTATCCTATGTCTCTTATAGGATATCACAGCAAACATAGGCATTAGTATCTCTATTTTGCAAGTCAGAAAGCTGACCCTAGAAAGAAGTCAGCCACCAAGTTGAGAATCTAACTCTATCTAACTCCAAAACTCATATCTTTCCACCATACTATATTATCTTGGCTTCCAAAGTAAGACAGGAACATAGTGCAAAAGAACATTGTCATGTAACTGAAATATCAGCCTTCCCAATAGACTGAAGAGGGTATTCCTGGCTCCCATTTCAGCCCTGAGGCTCCAAATGATGCTTACATGGTGATACAAGGCAAACATTTGGAGTAAAAATGCTGTGGGCATCCTGGGGTTGAGGAGGTGGATGACATTAGCTTCATAATTTCCTAGCTATTGTAAAAGAGTGCAAGAGTAAGAGCTGGCCACGTGGTGCTCGGTACAATGAACTGAGGAATTTGTATTCATTCTATACAATGTCAAAAGGGCTTCTTAACAATATTCATAAACAACCTCAAAGACTGAGAATACTAAATAATGTTTGACAATGTGAATTTTTGAGTGCTTTCTGCTGGTTCCAAGTCTTCTTAGAAACACACAAATACTTCTTCACTGATTTATTCTAAAATTTTCCATCAGCCAAAATTACTAGAAAATGTGATTTTCAAATGTAATTAAAGTTGGTTATGGAAAGTTAAAGTAATTACCAACTAGAAATTATAGAGCAAAAAACAAAATTCTCAATTTCATGTATATTAGGGAAAGTGTTATGAGAGAGCACATCATAGTTTGGGAATGAGAGATTTCTGGAAAGCCCTGGGTTAGTTCATATCTTGGGACATGGGACAGCAGGTTCTAAATCAGTACAGCAGAGAATTTAAGATTAGGCCTATTTGTAATCAATTCACTACTGTGTTGAGATTGTCTTAATCTGCTCAGGCTGCTATAGCAAATACCACAGGCTTAAACAACAGACACTTATTTTCTCACAGTTCTGAAGTCTGGAAGTCCATGATCAAGATGCCAGCCAGTTTCGTTTTTGGTGATATCTCTCTTCCTGGCACATAACAGCCACTCTCTTGTGTGCTCACTTGGCCTTTCTTTGGGGCATGCGAGTGGAGAAAGAGCAAGCTCTCCCTCTTTTTGTAAGGATATTAATTCTGTCGGGTCAGGTCCACACACTTATGGCCTCATATAACTCTACTTCCTTAGAGGCTTTATCTCCATATATAGACACAGTGGGGATTATGGCTTCAACATACAAATTTAGGGAGGACACATTCAGTCCTTAACAAGAATGAACGTCTGTTGTAGAAAGAGAGTGATCCAAACCTCAGCCTAACATTCTGTCTGTATTTCCCTTATAAAGCTTGTCTAGGTAAAAGATTCTAGTTTGATTAAAGACCACGAGTAAACAAAGAGTAAATAAGAAGACCTTGGAATTTCATCTTTGTGTTTGAACTTCATCCATTTTGTCTTTCACATCAGCACCTCAGATTTCTCCAACATGTTAAGGTTGTAACCTCTCTGATTAGGAAATAAGGCTTACTTTACCTTAACAGACAATTAGCTTTTACAATTAAATAGAGTCATGATTAATGACCTTGCTAATTGTTCTTCCCTGATGTGCACATTAACACAAGCAATATACTCAAAATTCTGAGGAACATTCCTTCTCTGAGCCTACTGTGCTCCATCATTATAGATCCAAAGCTGAGGGAGACTCAGACCCTGCCCTCCAGGAGATCAGAATCTAGTACAAAAGATGTGTGAACAGACATATTATCCAACAAGGGAGAGATCATGTCAGTTTTCCTGGTGTCTGGCACAGCACCAACATATTGTATGTATTGGCCAATTAATTGCCAATAACCCAGCAGGCCAGTGAATAGGAAAACAGTCATGGACATGCAGGAGAGGTTTCAAGTCATTGCTAATATGGCAGTTCTCTAGAATGTTTTCAAAGCAGGGGGGATATATTCACACTGTACAAACTAAATGGAACCCAGACTTTTACTCTAAAAAGAAGCTAAAACAACATTTCCAATTGTCCAGTTAATTGTTTTCATGTAAAAAAATCCTACCCATTCTTTAGGAATCAATTCCTCTATGAAGCTTCTTTCAATTCTAACAACTGGAAGTGATGGTTTCCCCTCAGAATGCTCCAGAACTTTGGTGCACTCACCTGCCATTTAACATTTAATGCTTTCATGTAACTCCATTATCATCTATGGGGAGTTTTGCATCCTAAAAGCCATATATCAGAACTATAGAATGTTAGACTGGAAAGCTCTCAGGGAGATCATTTGATTCAGTTCCCTCCATTTACAGATGAGGAAACTGAGGCCCATTCAAAGAGCACTCATTGCCTCTCTGAGATGGTGGCATTTAACCATAGACTTAAAGGAGGTAGAGGAAGTTGGTCCCATGCCATAGAGGGCTCATGCCTGACACGTTTGCAGGCTATTGTAGCCAGAATAGGGACAGCAAAGGAAGAGTGGAAGGAGACGAGGTGCAGGGAGAGTGGGGGTGGGTTCAGATGATGGAGGGCCTGTGGGCTTATAGTCATTTACTCTGAGGGAAATGGGAGCCATTGAAAGGGTTTGGCTTTTTTATATGTTTCTTATAGTTTTGTTGGTGGTGCTGGTGATATTTTTGTTTGTTTGGTCAGCTTTAGTGAGGTATAAAATTTAGTGATTTAGAGTAAAATTCACCAATTTTAATGTACAATTTAATGACTTAACGTATGTATGTACTTGAGTAAACAACACCATAGTCAAGATATAGAACAGCTCCATCACCCTCAAAAAGTTCTCTCACATCCCTTTGGAGTCAATCACTCGCTGTCTCTACTCCCAGCCCTTGGCGACCACTGATTTCATTTTTGTATTTTTGCTTTTTCCAGAAATTTATATAAAAGGAATTGTACAGCATGTAACCTTTGTATCTGGTTTCTTTTACTCAGAATAATGCTTGTGTGATTCATCCAAGTTGTTGCAGATATCAGTAGTTCATTCTTTTTGTTTGGAGTATTCCATAGTATGAATGTACCTGTTTGTTTTATCCATTTACCACTGGAAAAATATTTGAAATAAAGGTAACATAAATACAGTCATGTGTAGTACTTTATGCAGAATTTTTATTTCTTTTGGGTAAACCCTAGCAATGGAATTACTGGGCCATATAATAAGTGTATGTTTAACTTTATAAAAACTTACAAGTGATTTTCCAAAGTGAATGTCCATTTTGTATTCCCATCATGTATGGGAGTTCCAGGAATCCTGCATCCTCATCATCACTTGGTATTGTTGGTTTTTAAATTTTAGTTATTCTAATAGGTGGCTTTTAATTTGCATTTTCCTAATGAGTGATGTTTCTGAGCCCATATCTTTTCAAGAGCTTACTTGCTATCATAGCTCTTCTTTGGTGTGTATCTGTTCAAATCTTTTCCTGTTATTTTTAGTCTTATAATTGAGTTGTGAAAGTTCCTTATGTATGTTTGATACAAGACCTTTATCAAATGAATGTCTTGAATCTTGTCTTTTCATTTTTCTTAATTCTAGTGTATCAATTCATTTTCTTTTATGGTTTGTGCTCTTGTGTCCTCTTTAAGAAATCCTTGTGTAACCCAGGGTCACATTGATTTTTCTCCTAATTTTTTTCTTCTAAAAGTTTTATACTTTTAGACTTTGCATTTAGGTCTCTGATCCTATTTGAGTCAAGTTTTGTAGATGGTGTAATGTATAAAAGTTGAATTTTTTTCTCTATGTAAGTGTTCATTTGTTCTGACATCATTTGTAGAGAAGACTATCCTATAGCCATTGAATTACATGGGCACCTGTGTTGAAACTCAATATACCATGTAAGTATATGTGTGAGTTTACATATGTCTATCTTTATGCAAATAACACAAAGTTTTAATGTTGCTTGATGGTAGGTCTTGAAATCGGGTAGTGTAAGTCTTCTAACTCAATATTCTTTTTAAAAATTGTTTAGTTCATTCTAGGTCTTTTACAGTTCCATGTAAATTGTATAACTAGATTCTTATTTCCAACAAAAACCCTCAAAGGGTTTTGAATAAAAGAGTGACATGATCTGGCTTCGATTTTCAAAGGATCACTTTTGTGGCCGAGCCTCAACTATCCATTTTACAAATCTGTTGGACAAAGTGAAAAATAAAAAACACATCATCTTGTCAATAAACATCCTCAAATAAATCTCAATGTTTTGCCATCACCCAAAGAGATTTTATTACTAGAAAATTTAAGATTATTAGAATGTTATATGCATTTGGACCAGGTCCAGCAAGTGAAACATCTTCATGATTGCCTTTGGTAAAATATTTGAAGGCAAAGGGAGTCTAACTGAGCCCAAAAAGAATGCCTCCCCAAAGTGGAAGATGTTGAAACCATGATGTGGTCCCATGTCTTCTTTCCTTTCCTGGTAGCTGTGTGACTACAAAAGTAACAGTATTTTTTAAAGCAGACTGCTCAGATTCCTCTTGCTATGTTGGTAGGATCTTGGTTTTTCCAGAGTTGTACTAGTTTTTTAAATGGCAGGAAAATGAATGCTATTGTGATTCATAAGTCAGCAGGGGAAGAATTTTGTAGCTTCCCAGGTATTCTCCCTGCCCTCTGAGCCTCATTCCTGCCAAATGGACAGTGTTTCCTACCTGTCAGAAATCAGAGTGTTCCGTATGCAAATAAAACGGCATTCCCCACCACTACCACCATTAACATTTTTCCTACTGATAATGCTGCTCATTGGTCCTGGTTCTCTCTTTCTAAAATTTGACAGTTTCCACCTTTGTTGGTAGAGTTGTTCCAACTACAAGTCATTTGAATGTATTTGTATGGTACTGCAGGAAATTGTGAAAGTTGTCATTTGATTACTAACTGGGTGACTTTTGGAAAATCATTTAAGCTGAGCTTCATCATTTCCAGTAAAATGCAGCTATCACCATTAACTTTACACCACAAGACTTGTGTGAATCAGGAGCCCTGTGGTTGCCGTCTGCTAGTAGGTGTGCCGCATCTGTGGGCCTGGCCCTCGTGCTGCAGCTTTTCTGGGAAGAAGTCAGCACCCTGCGTAAGGGTGCCGAAATCATGGCTGAGTTCTTCTTGTTTGGCATCAACAGCATTTTATATCAGCCTGGCAGATATCCATCTGAAATCTCTACTCGAGTGCAGAAATGGGGACTCACCTTGCTTGTAACTACTGCTCGTGAACTAGCTAAATAATGTGGTGAAACAACTAAAAGATTCCATATACAAATGTTCCATTCAGAAACTGGTGGTAATCAGCACAATTATTGAAGGTGGGGAGATCCCTGACAGATGGCAGTTTGATACTGAGTGTAACGAGACTGCCAAAGAGGAGAGTACACTCAGAGAAGTCTCAGAAAGCTATCCAAGGTGAAAACCATTCGTTGATCAGGCAGATCACAGCCACTGTTGGAAATTTCTTGTTCATTTGATTTATACAGACAAAAACTTGTTGTACCTGAAAAATGGAAAGAGTCAGGACCACAGTTTATTATCAATTCTGAGCAAGTATGTCTTTGTTCATTCAGTACCACAGTCCACAATGTAAATAGCATGGTGGCCTACATAATCCCTGTCTATGACTGACGATGCAGTGAGAACAGTGATGTAATTCTCAACTGTGCTTTCCCTGAAACCAAGTCAACTGTAGTTCATAGGTTTTATTTCACTGATTCATTTTTAGATGGGAGAAAACTTAACACACTTTACTGAACTGTGCATAATTGTCCAAGTTTTTGGTATCTGTTTGACTTTCCATAGGGTTGACATAATTTTTTGCACACTGCTCAAAAGGGAACCAGCATATTACATTAGCATTATAATGTCAATTCCTTTGAAAGTGGTAACTGTAGATGGAAAAACTTTTCCTGTAAAGCTAAATGCCTTCCTAAATCACACCTTTTGGTCAAGTATTATAACTTGACTCAGAATATAGCTAGAGAGATATTTAAATATGAAACAAAGCAAAAGAGGTCTGAATATTCAGAATCTTTGTTTAGGTCTTAAAGTAACTGATAATCCATAAATAACAAAATAATGCTATTAGGTCCTTTTGCCATTTATTTCATTTACTTACTTTCCATATTGAAAATATCTCAAATTATTTTATTTTAATTTATATAATTTACGCCTACAAAGTTATCAATATTGTTACTGTTTTAATTCTGGTGACACAAAACTCTTTAAAATGTCATTTTTGTGTTTTATAAAATCAAACTTTAAGTGACAATGATAAATAAAGTAGTTAAATATGCATGTTTTTTAAAAAGATGTGCCAATCAAATGTGATAATGTACATAATGATACTCTAAGGACTCTGCAGGTACAGTGTACAAATGTTAGTCACTACAATAGCAAATAATAGATAGTGGTGATTCTGTGGACCTGCTTACATATTTTTTAAAGTGTATTAAACTAAGACAGTGTTTATTGGGTAGCTACACTAGGCTTGACATGATACAAATTACTGTGGGGTAGAAAAGAAATATATAAGGGATGACCCAAAACCCCCCAGAATTTATTTATAAAAAATTGTGTATTTATTCTTACATGTTTAAACTTCACTCACCTTCAAAGTATTTTCCATTTGATGCAATACACCTATTGAGATGCTTTTTCCATTGCTCAAAACAGTTTTTGAACTCATTGATTTTGATGCCTCTTAGTGCTTCTGCTGTTTTTTGTTTCACCTCTTCCACGTGGGCAAAACATTTCCATTTGAGGACTTTTTTCTTCAGGGGAAACAAACAAACAAAAGTCACGGGGTGAAATCAGGTGAACAGGGAGGGTGGGGCATGAGGGTTATGCCATTTTTTGGTCAAAAACTGCTGAACACTCAGCTCAGTGTGGGCAGGTGCTTTGTCACGCCAAACGTTCTTCATGTAAATCACCCATTGTGAAATGAGCAAAAAGCATTGAAAGAGTCTCCAAAAAATGTCACTGGAGCTGAATGCAGCCTCTCACAACAATGCTAGCTGGTACACTTATGAAGATGATTTTTTAGAACTCATTTAGCAGAGAAAGCCTGTACTACAAAGGGCCCGCCCTCCAGAAGATAATTCTGGTTGGGGGGTGGGGGGGACGCTGAATGGGTACAGAGTCTATCCCCTGAATGAGATTGTAATTTTAATGGGGAGAAAATCACTCAGAAAGCTTAGGTGATTTCTCCAAAGTTATAAAGCTCATATATAGTGGAATTGGGATCCAAATCCAGATTTTCTGGCATTCAGTTCAGAAAATCTATTCTGATGGTTCTCCAACTTCAATGTGATGAAGAACTACTGAGGAATTTGTTTAAAAAAATCCAAGTTACTGAATCAATTGACCTGGGTCTAAGACTCTGATCTTTAAACAAATAGTTTAGATCAAGCTTGTCCAACCTGTGGCCCACAGGCCGCATGTGGTCCAGGATGGCTTTGAATGCGGCCCAACACAAATTGACAAACTTTCTTAAAACATGATGAAAATTATGCATGGACCTTTTTAAGCTCATCACCTATCAATAGTTAGTGTTAGTGTATTTTATGTGTGGCCCAAGACAGTTCTTCTTCCATCGTGGCCCAGGGAAGCCAAAAGGTTGGACACTCCTGGTTTAGATGATTCTCTTGCATGTAGACTGTCTGCAGTTGGTTCCCCACACTCCCTCTAATAACGCAGATCATGAGAAGCAGAAGCAGAGAGCTGTACAACTGTATGCTGAGTATAATGGTTCTGAGCATAAATAGTGGAACCAGGCTGCCGGCATCTAAAACCTGCTTTCACTGCTGACTAGCTGGGCAAATTATTTCACCACTGTGCCTCAGTTGCCCATCTATAAAATGGAGTGATCCAGTGCATTCCTCACAGGCTTATGATGAACATTAAATAAGTTGTTGATTATAAAGTAATTAGAGCAATGCTGGCATACAGCAAGGTTTGTGTTTGTAAGAAGGGGAACATGGTCCATAGACACACTGCCACAGGAAGGACAGTCTTTCTGAGATGCAGTGGCCTCATTCCTCACCATAGCAACTCCCATTCCCTCTCCTTATACCCACTCTCTGAACTTGCGGAGAGCTGTTGGCAGCCCTAGGCATCAATTCCTTGTGTGGCAGACTCTAGCCAGCTATCTCTGCTTGCAGTGTAACTGGAGGGCTCCAAGGGGCCCTTCAGCCTTAAGTCGACTTTGTTGCTTTATCCCATTTAAATCCACATTCTCTGTTGAAGGAAATAAACCAACACAGTAAAGCCTGCTGATAGCCACTCCATCTGTATTATGGTACACAATGATGGCTGGAAGTTAAAGGTTTGATATATAGGTCTATTTTTTTATTGCCAGTCCCTGCCCCTGAAGAAAGTATTAAAATTTCCAGATGAGTAACCAAACAATAAATAGATGAGACAGTTGCTGTGAATATCTGATTTTTTGCATAATAATGAGATATTGCTGGGTAATGCACTCTGCCATCCCCAGTTTGTCTAAATTATCATTTTGATTGGTCAAATGCATAAGAAAGATATACCAATAAAGTCGTGTCAAGTGCTCCATTGTAAATTGATGCGGCATGGAGGTTTCTTCAGGTTTGAGGTGAGGTGGGGGCAGGGAGAACAGTTTCTTCAGTAAGTAACTTTGGGTGGATGTTTTCTTCAGCCAAATCCTAATCAAAGGCATCTGAAATGCTCACTTCTCCAGGGCCACATGCATAAACATGAGATAGTTTGTACCTTCTAAGGCCTTATGTGTTGTTTTTGGAATTGAAAACAAGAATCAAATTTGGAAAAGGGTTGTTCCAGGACACCTGAGGTTTGTTTTATATGGAGCATTTCCTCTTTGATTTTGCATCCCTGAGATACAACATCAGAATGTTGATAGAACTTTTGAATCCGACAGACCTGTCATTAGGGAACATGATGTCAGTAAACCCAAATAGCTCTTTTGCCACATTAAAAAAATGGTAGAATTCTCTAAGTTCTAAATCAGGATAGAAACTGAAATTGCCTAAAGTATTTTGACTTTGAACTCCTCTTCTTGGTTATGTAACACTTGGTTTAGTATACTTGGTAATAATCTTGGATTTATTTTTAAACTTTGCCTTTTGCTGTTTTGAACTATCATTTTCATCCTTTGTTCTGATTTAAGTTTTCCATGGCCTGGCCTGTGAACTATGTGAGGTGAGGAGCTATATCTTGGCATGACTTATGAGCCTTGAGGGGCTTGCACATAGTAGGTCCTCAAACAGAGCATGTGCCTAGCACTCAGACAGTCTGGGATTGCTAAGCATGTATCATGTTTTGAAATTTTTCAAAACAATAATCAAACATAGAATAGTGTGGTATTTATGATAAATAAATATATGGCAGTCATTTATCAAGCACCAACCATGGACCATGTACCATACACACATTCCTTATTACTGTATACATCTTGCCAAAGAGGAAAACTCTCACCCCTATTTTGTAGGGGAAGAAACTGAGGCTCCAAAATACTTGGTATTTAGGCCCAGGTGACACAGTCAGTAAGTGAACTGGCATCCATGTGACTGCGAGTTCACTTACTGACTGTGTCAAGTTCACATATTCTTGGCCATTATCATTATTAAATTATATTACTCCATACTCTTGTCTCCTAGATTCCTAATCAGCAACTGAGGTGACACACTCCCTGATTTGAGTGCTTTGCAAGTTGAAATGTATTTTCAAACATCCCACACATCCAAGGGGCTATTGGCAAAGTTGAGATAAAGAAACTTCTTAGTGTGAGGGAAATGAAGATTTCCCAGCAGTCAGAAGGCTGCGTGCTGTAGTAAAATGAAAAATGCTTGAAGGAGAAAAATGGGAATTTTTTTAAAAAGATAAGATGAAGTTGGACAATTAATTTCACTAACTCACTCTAGAAAAAGTGCTACATACCTCATTGCTGAATATCACTATGGTCACCTTCGAAGTACTCCCCTTGGGAAGCTATGCACTGACACCAGCACCTAGTCCACCCTTCAAAGTAGTTTTGGAACTCTTTTTCTGGAATGGCCATCAGAGCTGTTATTGTCCCCCAAAATCTGACAATTAAGTTTGTGAACTTGCCACCATGCACTTACGTTGGCAGTGCTGTCCAAAGAATTTGGTAAAGTGTCATAACCTTGGAAAGGTACAGTGATAGCTCTGATGGCCATTCCAGAAAAAGAGTTCCAAAATTGCTTTGAAGGATGGACTAGGTGCTGGTGTCAGTGCATAGCTTCCCAAGGGGAGTACTTTGAAGGTGACCACAGTGATATTCAGCAATGAGGTATGTAGCGCTTTTTCTAGGATGAGTTCATGAAATTAATTGCCTCGTATATCTATGAAGAAACCCCTAGATGTAGTGAGGAAGTATAATTTGACTTTGTCTCAAAATTTGTAAAATACAAGGGCTGTCCAGAAAAAATCCAGCCGTAAATGCCTCTGTTTCTCATATTACGTGGGTGGATACTTTACGGACAGTCCTCTAGTGTGATGAGTTGGACATTGAAGGGAAACCATTGCAACCTCAAGGGAAGAATTTTTGTTGATTTGCTATGATTAATTTATTACTAATTAATGATACTTCAGGATTATTTGAGGAAAAGGATACAAAGTATGACTTAGACCAGGGATAGTATCTTTCCTGTATTAGTCTAGTCACTATTGGAGATGACTAAAGATTTATTGAATACCTATTATTTTGACAGATACTATTTATAGCTCATTGCTTTTAACTTCTGATGTTGTCTGTACACAGTTCCCCACCCCTACACCTTCTCCTTACCCAATGAAGGCATAAATGGACTATCTTCAAGGGCTGAGTGTAATATCTGACAAAGTAAATATAATTGTGGTATGATAAAAAATAAATATTTGATTTTTGTCCCAGGTTCCTGGCACAGAGTTCCTAAAACCCTTGGAATTTATTGTCTTTTATACTCATATGCTGATGAGATGACTCATGGGGAGGCCCTAAATAGCTTCTGGATGGGGGGCTAGTCACCAGACAAACCAACTAAGTTGTTACAGGGTTAGAGCTTTCAATCCCACCTCGGAAGAGGGGAGAGAGGCTGGAGATTGAATTCACCCACCAAATTGCCAGTGATTTAATTAATCATGCCTATGTGAGAAGATCTCCATTAAAACCCCTAAATGATGGGGTTCTCAGAGCTTCCAGGTTGGTGAACACATTGATGTGCTGAGAAGGTGACATGCCCAGAGAGGCCATGGAAATTCTGTAGCCCACTGCCTGCCTCCAAATACCTTGCTCTATGCATCTCTTTCATGTGGCTGTTCCTAAGTTGCATCCTTTATAATAAACTGGTGAGTTGTTCTAGCACATTATTGAACATGAAGGAGATGGCTGTGGGAGTCCCTGAATTTGCAATCAGCTGAACAGAAGTACAGGTAGCCTGGGAACTCCACTTGCAGCTGGTGTCTGAAGTTGGGGCCCTCCAGTGGGACTGAACCCTGGATCTTTGTATGGGGTCTGCACTAACTTTGGGTAGCTAGTGTCAAAATTAAATTGAATTGCAGGACACTCACTTGGTGTTGGAGAATTGAAGAATTGGTTGTTTGCTTGGCAAAGATACAGCATTTGATATCAGAAAAAAATATATAATGTTTTATGAGAAAGGAAGGGAAGGAGGGAGGGAAGAAGGAAGGAAGGAGAGAATCTTTGTTTTTAATCACAAGTAAATGAAAACCTGATTCAAACTGACTTCAGTAGTAAATGGAGCTAACTGGTTCATTGCAGTTCAGTGGTCTAGGGCAGGGCCAGCATCAAGCAGTGCTCTATAGAGTGACTCACTAATGTCCAAAAGACTGTTTCTTTGACTGTCTACTCTTCCTTTTGCAATTCCAACTGCATCTTAAGGTGGTTTCCTTGGCGTTCCCAAACGCAATAGGGCAGTCAACAACTCCCAGCCACTTCTCATTCAATTCTGGCGGGAAGGATTGACTGTGTTTGTGAAAGCATTTCTGTCAAAATTCTGACAATCACTCTGATTGGACCAACTGAATTCACATGCCCATTTCTGACCAATCACTGTGCCTGGGAATTCCTTGATTGGCTTAGTATAGGTTATTTGGTAGAAACAGCTTTATCACCTCATACATTCCCAAATTGAAACTGGACATTTTGGAAAGAGAAGACTAAGATGCTGGGAAGGCAACCAGCTAATTTCTATTCTAATTTGGAATGTTGCTTATATGACATAACAAGTAATGTGGTTCCTAAATGTATGTATATATTTTTTGTATAATACAAAATATTTTAATCAGCTAATAGCTAGCAAATGTTAAATCAGGAGAGGTCAGACCTTACCATAAACTACGTATTATATTGCGTTTGGGATCAAACCAACAGTGTTTTTGCTAGTGCTCTGTGAACTACATAGCCTGTAAAATTATATGAGATTATCCCATGAGCAAGTGGAGAAATATAAACACATATTGAGAGTTGTGACAGGTTTTTCAGTGTTTAATCCAAGTTCTGTAACAAGCTTTGAATAAGTTTAATAGACCCCAATTCACAATCAAATGGATTATTACTTGATGAAAATTTAGCTTCATCTTGACTTTTTGCCAGATTTATGGCTCATTTACCACCCAATAAACATAGATATGATAGCAAAAACTTCACAGACCAATTGGCACTTCAAGTTTTTAGCTCTGGGGTTGGCAAATTTTTTTCTTAAAGAGCCACAGAATAAATATTTCAGGGTTTGTGAGCCATGTGGTCTCTGTTGCAAGTTAACTCTTTCTATAGTAACACAAAAGCTGCCACAGACAATACGTAAACAAATGAATATGGCTGTATTCCTGTAAAACTTTACATGTGGGCACTGAAATTTATATTTCATGTAATTTTTATGTGTCTTGAAACATTATTAATCTTTTCATCTTTTCAAGTATTTGAATGATAAAAATGGTAAAACCCAATTTTAGGTCATGAGCTGCGTAAAAACGGGACAAGATGGATTTGGCTCATGGACTGTAGTTTGCCAACTTTCATTTTAGCTCAGCACTGCAAAACCATGAGCTTTACGAAGAGAAGATGACAATGGCAGTACATGAACCAAAAATCTGCACATTCACAAAAAGTGTCACCCTACTTTGCATAGAGGTTCTATAAGTTTAGTCATTTTTTTGTTCCTTTCACTAAGCTTTTGATACCACTGAATGACCCCACGTTTCCAGAATTCACACTCCTACCTTTAAAGTTACAAAGATTTAAGCTTTTTGAAGAAACATGGGAGTGAATCCAGGTTATGACTGGACATTTTCAAGATTAGGCTGCATCTTTATTGGAGATGGTACAAGCTTAGCCTGGTCCTATTCCAAACTCAGTATTTTCCTCCCAAAGTCACTTGCTCTCAACCATCCTTATTTCTATGAATGGAATCTCATTTCTAGTTAACTGGGATTGAATCTTTATAGTCATTGTATAGTGAGCATTTTCTAGGAATTTTGTTCAGTTTGAGGGATTCTGTATAATGGACCTACTTCCCTGGACCCTGGGATATGTCCCTTATTTGGCCAGAATACCTTATCTCCTCAGCTACAGCGATTGGTTTAGAGATGGGCTTTTGACACAAAGAGAAACAATCATACTCCTTCCTGGGACTTTTGTTAGAACTATCAAGTTGAATTGGGTTTCTGTTACAACCCAAGGAATCCTGACGAATTGAATTGCTTTCTAATTCTTTTGAGTCTTCCTACTTCTTCCCAGCACCTCTCTCTCACTATCTAGTCAGTCACTATGGCCTCTAATTTATTGGATATGTCTTTCAAATCTATCCCTTTTTCTCTATTCTTAACTATTTCACCATCACCCCCTTCTGTTTCTCAGTAACTTCAGTGGTATCCTATCCAATAAATACTTTTGAAAGAAAAGCTTTACGTTATAATGGTAGCAGAATACATTGGCAAGAACACTGGATTTGGAGTCCGGTAGAATGTGAGTTTAAATCTTACTCAGCCACTTAACAGAAAACTTAACTCTTTTAGATACTAGTTTCCCTGTGTATATGAGAATTATCTCATAGGTTGGCATGAGGATTAAAGGAGAATAACGTATGTGCATCAAAGAGTACATATACACAGTTGGCAACCAAGTAATGAAGGTTCTTATTGGGTGAAACGAACTGTGAAATACCTGACTGTACTCTTTGAGGGACATTCATCTGTCCTTTCCATGGTCCTTTCTCCCCTTACACCCATCTTGTTCATCACTTCCTGTCAAGGTCATTCATTATGAGCTTTATTGCTCATAAATCTGCTAATGTCTTCACTGGCTCCAAGGCTCCTCACTATGGCCCCAAGAACCTTCCATCTTCTGTCTCCATCCAATTTGACCTCCCTCTGGTCTCCACCATGAGGCCTCTGTCTGCCCAAAATGCCACCTGAAGTCCTTTTGCTTATGAACTTGAGTTTAAGCTATTTGCCTTCAACCAGTCCTAAACCCCAAATCCTCTCATGTCCTTTGATTCCTCCTTTCTCCTTCTCCTCTTCAGAACTTTCACAGAACCTGCTTCCCCATCTAGGCATATTTTCCATGTGTGCACTCTCCTCCTCTTCCTGGGTACATATGTGTAAACCATTTCCCTGTTACCCAACCCCTAGCACAGTGGAGTGCCCATGCCCAGTGTTCAATAAACATTAGTTGAGTGAAGGAATACAAACTTTCTAGAGCTAATGGGTGAAGTGACCCAGAATCATAAGCATACTATTATTCAGGATTTATTTTGGAAAACAGAAATCACTGGGTATTTCGAATAGAGGAAATTTAATACAGAGAGTCAGTTACATGGGCATTGGTAGGCTTAGAGCAAAAAACAGAACACTGAAAAAACATCAAGGTAGTAACTACAGGAAGCAGCTACTACTCATGGGATCACAGAAAGGAGAAGTTGGAGATGACAGAAGTTTGGGCGGAGAAACATTGGGTTAGTAATTTTCTTCTAACTGCATGAACACATCCCTGTTTAGATTTCATAACAGCTGCCCTCATTTCCAAAAGATTTTAGTTAATTGTGCATGGATCCAGCTTGGTTGGATATCATACCTTGATGCCATCTTTGGGGGGTGGGGGGGGGGTGGAGGGCAGAGGACAGTGTCCCATTGTGCCTTTTTTGGTATCTGATCTGACTGAGATCAAAGATCAAAGATTGCTATGAGCATATTTTGGGTTCTATTGAAGGTGATCTTCCCCTCCCTTTACCACATAAGTTACATACATAGAAGGTAGTTTAGGAAGAAAATTCAATTTAGTGAATCATAACTCACAGCAAAGCTGGGAAGGGTAAGAGAAGTACCATAAGAACAATTAGATGGGCAGCTGCAAAAATCATCTGTGTCTGAGATAGTTGTCTTAAAAACAGCAGAAGGTAACCTTTATTCTCCCTCTGTAGACCTTAATGAGCTTGCTATAGCCCCTGAATCTGGAAAATCATATGAACTGCTGCCTTCAGTAACAAAAGTATCTTTATATTAAACTAACTTTTATTACAGTTCATTTAGCATTGATATCATTTACTATCTGGATAACCTTGAGCAAATTAGTTAAATGCCCTGTGCCTCAATATTCCCATCTGTAAGGTGAACATAACTTAAAGCACCACTTATAAGGATGTCGTTAGGCTTAAATGAGTTAATATTTGTAAAGAACTTACAAGTAGAACAGTACCTGGCACATGGTAAATGCTACGTAAGCATTGGTTGAATATTTAAAAGTGGCAAGGAAGTAGCCTGTGTCATTGGTTGGTGGGGAAAAGAAGACAAAAAGCTCCCCAATTTTTGTTAACCGTTCCTAGGTGCCACACTGTTTCCTCTTGTGTCTTTTCAGCAACTGGAATAGCTATTTGTTTGCATTGTATCGCAGGACCTACTTTGGGAGAATATGCAAAAACAGACAGTGACAATTTGAGGGTTAAAAAATAGACAGCATGAAAAATAAACCTTCCCTCTTTGTGTCCTGAAGAACTTAAGACTAAATGCTTCTCAGGTAGGACAGTTTCTAAGAGCTACTTTTACTTTACTCTTTCTCTGTCATAGATGGTAACAGTAACTTAAGTTTGCAAGACACTGTACAGCACTCTCATCTCCTTGGCTCCACTTGATGACTGAGACCAGCCTTTGAGGGCACCCTTCTTCTCATCGGAGAGGCAGGAAACTTAGAGCTAAGGAGACCAAAACTAAGACTCAAATTCAGGTATTCTGACCAAAATATTTTCTTGAATGATCGTGTTTGTGCAGATAATGCTTAGTAATATTTGCAAAAATGGATTGAATTAGACCGAATTGAATTAACGTGAACTGAATTAGCAGCACATGTGGTCAGATGTCATGGGAAACCCTTTTAAAGGACCGTACTAACAGAAACATCAGATTTTCATCTCATTTCTCTTCCTCTCAGTCTTCCTCCCCCGCCCCCCTCCTTTCTCCTCTCTGTGTTAAGTGAGCCAAGCCAAGATAGGAGTGATCAGCCCAAGGGATGGTAGTTGAGTAGTTTGGAAAAGTAATTGTAAACACATTCCTTTAGCTCCATGATCTTGTTGTATTTCCCCCATCAAAATACCTTGATTCCAATTCAGACGCATGATTTCAACCTTAGCCACTAGTTACAGCACTTCTGCTAGTTCTCACTCTTGTGTTGCGATGTCCTCCCGACAAGTGCTTGATCACCGCCTATGTCGTGCCTCACACAGCATCAAGCCGCTTTATTAAAAACAAATAATACCTCACGGGTGGGGGAATCGGCCATGAAAGTATCACATAAGAGAAGTCAAAATGAAATGCTACAATAGGGACACAAAAGCCATCCCCTTGTCCCCACTCATCTCCCATTTTGAGAATCCACCATAGCAAAGCAGCTGAAGACATGACATGGTCGGTACTTGCTGTGGGCCTGGACCCATTAGACTTGTCTGTCTGGAACACCCTTTGTTCTCAGTTCCAAGAAAGGTGTTAGGGATGTAAGAAATGGTTCAGATAGAGGGTGGATCACTTTCTCTTTAGACCTGGGACTGAGCAGTGACCATTCCCTGTCGTTAGACAAACTCCCCAAGAGCCCCATTTCAACAGAGTGCAGCCTGTCATGCTGGGTAAACCGCCTTAAAATGACGTACGCCTACACTGCCAGATAAAAGCTTTCATTTTGATGATTTCGGGACCTTTATGATTTATGATTTTCAGTGGCATTTCTCTGGCATTGGGGGTAGCACTAAACTGATGTTTCACTTTCAAAACCTGTCTTTGGTGTTGTTAAATTATTTTGATGTTGCTAAAGGAATATATCAGGGGGATTCATCGAATGAATAAAATGAAGGAACTGGTTTACCTGGAATTTTTCAGGACCTCTCCAGCTCTAACGTTCAGTGTTTTATGATTCTAAGTTGAGGCAATATTGCTCTGGGACCTTTGGTAGAGGGCAGATAGCAATGGGAATGTAAAAACCAAGCTGGAATCCTAAACTAAGTTACATTATTGAATTTGCAAGGAGCTACTGGGAATTCCACATGCCAGCGCTAATGTACTTTACACCATTGAAAACAGTGTTTAGTTAGGGTATAAAAGATGTTCATGGCAACAATCTTGGTATTAGCAAAAACAAACAAATAAAAACAAACGAAACCTAAAATCATTCAAAATGCCCAAGCAGCCATTTTGTGTGCTATTCAGTTGGCATACAATAAACCATGAAAATCAGTGGTTATGAAAACTGTGTATTGCTGTGTTAGGAAAACATGGGAAATGCTTGGGTAATGCTGGAGAAAGGCAATATATACAACTGATGTACACTGATTATAATTATGGAAAATATTGAAAGGGGAAATGGGCTAATTTAAAATATGCATAGGGAAAACATAGAAAAACATTTCTATAATATAGCTGTAGTATATTTATAGCAAAGACTGAATTTCTAAATGAAATTGAACAGAAAAACCAGTTATATATTTAGAAATCAATATAACTCCATAAACTCCACCATTTCTCAATGTAGTGACATTCCAAGTAATTATTTATATGATTTATTCAGAATTCATCATTTTAAGAATTGGATAATGTTTGGCTACACAGCAAAGAATAATTAACAATATAATTAATGAAATTGCTGTTTATATTTCTGTCAAAGTTAATCATTTTCATTTTCTTGTTTTCTGGAAGGGGTCCTCCTTTTATTAAAACCAGTAGCACCCACAAATACATTTAAATGCATTTCATGTGTTTTAATTTACAAACTTAGTGTCACAGCTGAAACCCGAAGTCAGTGCTCTCATTTACTTAACACCTGAAACAAAGGCCTGGCGTTTTTCAGAACTCCTATTCAGTCAGTCAGTTCTTCTGTGTTGAGGACAGTAATCACTGTATATACATGACCTGTACTAATCTAATAGTCATCAATTTCATCTTTGGCTGTTCTCCCTACCTTCTCCCTACCCACACATACCCTGAAAGAATGAGAACTGTTATCATCTTCCGACAGTCACAGAAATAATTTGATTCAGTCTTACTACCCCGTTGAACCTGGAAAGGTTGGATAGTCACTTGTCAGTTTTTCTCTGATAGAAATGATGCCAGGAATGTTAAGGCAGACCATTATTTCAGTTTTTGTTTTTGTTTTTTTGTAGCAAACAAATATGATAGCACCCGAGGTGATGGGGAACTTTTCAATGATCATTGTATTGTTATGAATAGACCTTCAGTCGATCAAATTTACGTAAATACATAAAATATGTCTTGGTATTTCCAAGAGAGCCAGACATTTGCAGCTATTTCACAGGTCTAGTGGGGGAGTTCAGATGCCCCGAATTTTCCTGTCGTATGAAACCATTCATGGCTGTAATGTCTCTCCAAGGAGCATTCTCTAATTAATGCAAAACACTCTAGTTACTACTTAATAAATACTAAGCTGCCTTTAAGTGGCACAAAATAAGATTCTTATTAAACAGTTTCTCTGTATGCTGCTATATGCTGGAATCATCAGACCAATACATTGTATTTCAAGGAAGAGGGGAGAGAAATCTATAGCAAAAGCAGAGTTTATAAACAATTATTTCTGCAAACCAACAACTCTTTCTGTACTGTATTTCTTAGTAAACCCAGTCAACAGGGAACACTCTGGGGAGGAAATTAACTGAGTAAATAAAAATACACAGACTGCAAAGCCTAAATCAGAATCATGATGTCTCTGAACAACAGATACTTAAAGAATGGTTTTTATCAGTGAACTGAATCTGCTCTAATTAATGCTCCAAGTTTGTTCCTTCAAAAGCTTGCACCTGATTTGACACCGGTTATTTGCAGGCACAAGCACAGGGACACTGCCTCCAAAGAAGAACCCTTTGTCCATATAGTCTTGAAAATGTTCTGGAAGGAAAATCTTCCAAGCAAGTTTTTATTTAGCCAGCTACCATTTTTTCATGGATAATTTCTGGATAGTTCATTATCAGTCCTTGTGAGTCTGATAGTTTATGGTCCTAGTACAAGCAGTTCTTCATTATCTTTTTTTGTACCTTTAGGTCTGAGCCACTTCCTTTCCCCAGCTCCAGACGCCAATCCTACAGAATAAATGAATAGTATCAAATATGACCTCACAAATCTTGAAGCTAAAATGAAAAATGTTCAAGATTCTGATGTACCTGGGAAAAGTACCTGGCAAAAGTTTAAAAATGCAATAGAAAACCCTTTAAATACTTTCTCCTTCAGAGCAAATCTCACTTAGACTTGAAGTTGCATCCCTCCCTCTGCTGTCACTCCTCAAAAGCTGAGAAGTCTGCTGCTGTATTTTTCTCTGTCTCTAGAAGCAGCTCTAACAATCACTGAAGCTTTCTAATATAGTAACACATAAAAGTCTTTAAAGTTCACCACAACAAAAATGTCAGCCATCAAAGACACAGGACAGAAGTATCGCCACAAAATTATCTAAACTACCACTGATACATGTGGCTTGTTTCCACCCCACCCCCCACCCCCCACCCACCGAGAATGGGAAATGAAAATGTAAGAAGATTCTGACTTGGAAATTCTAACCAAAGAGTATCTCCTCTTCTGATTTTTACATAGGTTTACCATCATAGTGCTCAGATTGTGTGTGTGTGTGTGTGTGTGTGTGTGTGTGTAAGTAAGTGAGGGGGGCATGTAGGGAGAGAAAGAGAGAGAGAATCGAGCAGGTGAGGTTGAAAGCTCAGCTTTCAAGACTGTTGTGGCACCAAAGACCAGACAGATACTAGTTGAAAGAAGAAAACTCGATGACTCAGATGCAATTCTGGTCTTTGAAAACAAGCTGTTTATGTAATCCATGCCAAGCAAGAAGGTAGGAGACTTGGAAGTGTGTGATAGAATGATGTTTCTATTGATATAGATAAAGGTTTGTTTAAATCAAAGTCATTATCTCAGCTCTGAGTGTTAGTCGATCACCAAGAGCTCCTTGGGAATCCTGAGGCCCACACTGCCGCCTCCACTCATTCTCTTCCCCTCCCCCATTTTTTCAGAAGCCAAAGGATGCCTGCTGCATCTTGCACTGTAGTGCAAACAGATCCCCGCAAAGGGAGAGGAAGATAAAATGAATTTAAATTCCAAAGGGGTTCCAGTGCCGGTTTCCTAGTCCCCGAGTCAGCAATGTGTTTGTGAAAATTCAGCCTTTTTGTCTCCCAGTAAAAAGGAGCTAAATCTACATCGGTGGCCCAGTCTCGGGTTGCTATTCTTTGCATTTTCTATTCGAGTGAATGAGAGTGAATGAAGTGGCCGGGACCCTTCATTTGATCTACTCAATTGCATAAAGTGACAGAATTCTAATATATTTGTTTAATGCTCTTCAATGGGCTTTCACTTTTTTGCTTGCAAATGAAGCATCCGTGGGCAAAGTTTCGTCCCCCTTTAACACTGGGACATATTTCATAACTCAGGCCATGGTTTAAAGTGATCTTGAGAGGAGTTTTAGACTCAAAAAGTGGAAAATAAAGAAACAGATGTGAAGTTATTGTAAATTCCTAGAGTGGGCTCCGGGGCTATTGTGCCCCCACGGCGGGAGGTCCAGGGGCTGTGCCTTTCATGCTGTAATTGAAACATATTAATTAGATAATTTGTTGTTAGTTTAAACGAAACAAATGCATCCCCTTTGAGGCTTCACAGCCGGTGGGTTGGGTTATTTCTGTTTTGTTTTTGTTGGGTGTCTCTCTGCATATGTGGCGTTAGGAAAAAATATATAATTGACATTTATATTAAGAATTTGAGATCAGATCCTGACCCTTTGTGTTTCTTAAATGGATGACTTTTCCATTTGTGAAAGTATGAATCGTCCCTCACCCACCCCCACCTTGCATAAACTAATGTAACACCTTCTGTTTATAGCTCTCCATTAGATTCCTCCTCCCTCCCACCCCCCAACTTCACCCCGTGGAGCACCTGGCCAGATTTATGCTTCCAAGACACTCAATGTTCTTGTCTATCTTAAAGGCATTATTAAACTTGCTGCTACAATATTTAAACCATTCTGAGGATCATTCACTAGCATCACTCCTTCTCATCTTACACTTTTCAAAACCCCAATCCAGGCAGGAGAAGCAGTGAGAACTTGTGCCGCTTCTCTCGAGGAAATGCACAAAATTCAGCAACTGTGGAAGCATTTCCCCAAATCACAGAGAAAGCCATTTACACAGTTGAGTACAGAATCATGTTTAAAAAGTAGCAGAATAACCATGTTTTCAAATCAAACACCTAAATTTAAGAAATCAATCCTGCCCAAGTTATAAAATAGAAAATAGTGTGACTTAACTCGATTCTCAAGATTAAGACCCTGAACGTACACCTCACTGTATGGTGGTGTCTCTCCCAGTTTTATTTTAAAGCTATGTGTATTGACTTTGGACTTGAGCCAGGTGAAAAGATTTAACATGACAAAGAGAGCCATTGAAGGTATCAGAGTTATAAACTTCCTTATTTGTGGGGCACTTCTGCTAAGCAGGGTGTAAGTCTCAAAGCTAGGGATAGAGTGGGTTGCAGACTTATGTGTTTAGGCTGCGTTTGGATTTCTGATCAAGGTCAAAATATCAGCAATGGATTTTTTACTTTTCAACTTAGTCTGAAAAAAGATGCCTGCCATTGTGAAAGGAGAGTTCACAATACCCAAGTTATTTCATTCTTTGCAACACACCATGACGAACTTACTAGTTGAAAAGAACATTTTCAAATACTGAGCTGAAATCACTCCTTTGCTAAAAATCAGATCTGCATCTTATTTATTTCCGTTTATTAAGTATTTGTATGTACACATCACTTAACTCTGAATTTTAATGGTTATTACAGGAAGAATATTTTACCTGATTATGTAAGCTGATAATTTATAAAATGTTTGCAGCTCATGTTTATATGGTTCCTTCATCCTTAGTTCGAATTCAGTGTTAGTATAATTGATGAGATTAGGATATTCCAGAGATTACTTTAATTTTATTTTGCAGGAAATGATGACAATGTATTTAATTTTTTAATGTAGGTGATTTCTTGTTAAGAACAAAGTTTCATAAGTTTCCTAGCTCAGGGTAGCTAGGCCTTCTTTAGCTGATCTTGTTGATATAATTGTGAATTGGGCTTGATGAATGAGTTTGGTTGTGCTCTGTCTGACGAGCTTTAGTAGCTTCATGCATTTTAATCAGTCCAATGATTCATTTATTTTCCACTTTTTTTTTTGTCTGTGTGTGGGATCTTTTCCTTTTAGAAAATGGTCACCACAGGATTAATTACCCTTTGCATTAATCCTAAATTTTTTTTTTTAGATAACCTTTTAAATATATAAGGGTCACAGATACTAAAGATTCTACTTATGGAGTATAGTGATCATGATTTCTATGTGGGTTTTACTCTGTTGCACACAGGGTCTCCTGTTTAATCATTTTACACAGTAAAGTGTTAATCACCATTTAAGTTTTTGTCTTTTTTTCTCTTTTTTTCTTTGTCTTTTAACTTCATTAGTTGAACACACGTATACCCCTCACTCTGGAAATATTGTTACCCCTTCAATGAAGTTTCATTTGGCCTTGAGCCATAAATTCTTGGCAAATGTAAATTCTCTGCAAAAATCCGAAGAAAAGCAAATACTTAAGAGTCAAGCATTCAAAGTAACTTCATTCATTTCTTTAAAATAAATACATTAAGTATTATTTTCCCACATGAATGGCTAAAAAAGAAATCTGTTCAAAGTGAGCAGGTTTTCTAGGCAGAAATGTGTTCAAAGTGAGCAGGTTTTATGTTCTCTTGTATACGTGAAATTAAAAAAAAACACACAAAGTGAACAGGTTTCTTGACATCTTTATCTGATTTCTACATAAGCCTTATATTTTGTATATATGCTGTGTATTTTGTAATATGTGTATGTATATTTTAAGATACACATATAGAGTAGTATATTTTTTCAGTTACAGTTTTTCCTTTCAGCACTACACCTGTGCACCTGATCTATGCTAGAAATAGTTTGTTTCCTTTTTTCCCTCTGTGGAAACGTCTTCAAGAGTCCATCTGAATAATTTCTCTCTCAATCTACAAGTGCATAAAAGGAGGTTTGGTTGTTTTGAAAATAAGATACTAACAAGACAAATTGTTCAAACAACATCTGCAGAAAGCATGCTTAGAGAAGCACCGTCTATCGTTTGTAAAATGATTCTTTACAGCAACTCTTCAAAAACACACAAAACTAAATTTTGAATTTACATATTTTAATGAGAAAATATTATTTGGACTAGGTTCATAATTTAATGTAGACACCTTTTTAAATTTTTTGTCTTAAAACAGGCATGCTGGGAACAAGAACGTCAATATTTTAAATGCCATGCTGGTTCTGTACAGGGAGGGAGAAAAGTGAAAGGTAAAAATTTTACAGCTCTGAAGACACTACAACTTTTTTTTAACTTAAGCAGGTCACATCAGAATAACAGTTCGTTTTTCAGCAAATTAGCTAAGACTCTAAAGGAATATAGCAAACAAAAGTGCATTTTACACAGTTTGTAATCATTCCTATTCACAAGCATTTACATCTCTTTGCAGCCCTTAACTTCTTGGAAAAGTTCTTGTAGCAAACAGGACTTGTCCCTGGGAGACCTACCCAGTGACATCTCCTTCATGTTACCAGTCAGTTTATCTAAGTTCTTTTAGGGTTGCCCTTGATGCTGTCTTAGTTTGGGATTGTTTCATTTTCTTTTTCTTCCAACAATAAAATAAATAGCTAAAAAGGTCTCTAAGTAATCGGAAAGTTAATATCCCAATTAACTCTCCCATCCCGCCTCACCTCCCCTAAACCTGGCCAGAAATGAAGAGTAAACATTCACATTACAACAGGTAGAGTGGGCTTTGCCCTCTCACCCGCCAACAATACAGATTCAAGTTCACTGTTTACATTTTACCGGGGGCTTTGTAAACAATACAAGGTTACTTTTAGTTTTGTTTTGCTTGTGTTGAGAACAAGCGTCCCCTTCCCAGCTTGGCAGCCTCTGCCCAAACTCCCAGCTCCTGGAGCCTCTGGCAGGACACAAAACCCAAAACAAAAAAACTGCAGCACCCGGGGAGGCAGGCCCTCTATTCTGGGAAGCTGCGGTCCGCCCAGCCCCTGCCGGATGGGCGGAGGCGAGTGGGTTAGGAAGATTAGTGGTATTTTCGAGGCAGATTTCCAAGACGTGAACAGAGATCCGGCCCTCCGCTGGGCGGCTGCAGCCTTCAAGGAAGATCGGTTCGAGGAAACCAGAGGCGGTTTCTCTCTGGTGTTGGAATTAACTGCTCTCAGTCCGGACCCATCCGGGGCGAGGGAAGACGCACTCTTCTCCCCGAAGGCAGGAGGCAGGATTTCCCCTGCCTCTTAAAAGGGAAGGGGTTTCCAGGGCCCCAGGGATGGGACGGCTTGGCTCAGGTTCCCCGCACCTCGCTCCCCCCCACCCCCACCGCCGCTGCTTTCCCCTCCTGCGGAGGCTAGGGCCGCGCTCCCATGCGCCTCCAGGCCCATCTGCAAGTTTGTTTTGTCTCCTGGGTCCAAAAAGTTCTCATGGGGGAGAACGGGTTCGCGGAAGGTGAAATTGGACAAGTCAGGGTGGCGGTCCCAGATTGGGGAGGAGAGGACTGGGAGCGGTGGAAGACGAGTAAACTGGCGGGGAGGGGAACAAGAGCGGGTGCAGGCTGCTGCGGGTCAGTGCACCGCCACTGAGTGCAAGGTGGAGGCCGGATTAGTGAGCGTTTCGCTGGGAGTGGCGGGGCTGCTTTGGCTGGTGGCTGTTTGCGAGGACGTGGGGCTGAGCGAGGGTGGCGAGTTCGAGAGCAAGGTCGGGATGGGCGCAGGCAGCGCTGGCAGCGCGGGCACGGCGGCCGGCGTCGGCTTGATGGGCACCGGGATGGCGGGCAGTGTCTGGCCTGCCGCATGGCACAGCGGCTTCAGCGGCACGCCGTAGGCGCTGTAATCGCCACTAGCCATGGAGATGGGGGTGGCCGAATCGATCATGCCTGCGGAACCGTACACGTGTGGCCAGCCAGTGCCCAGCGAGCTGCCCATGGTAGTCAATTGGTTGGGGAGCGGGTAGGCGGCGGGCACTGGTTGCATGGCGGAGAAGGCCAGCCCCCCAGGCATCTTGTACTCGCGCGCGATGATATTCTCGATGGCGAAGGGGTGCTTGAAGCCTGAAGGCTGCGCCACGCCGCCCAGGTTGTAAGCCGCCGCGGGCATCTGCGGCAGGTGCGTGCCGGAGGCCGCCAGCGCGCTCAGGCGCAGCTTGGCCTGCTGCTGCAAATACTGCGCAGCGTCGGCAGGCTTGCTGGGCCCCAGGTGGTCCGACTTGAGCACCTTGAAGCGCTTGCGGCGCCGCAGGAAGCTGCCGTTCTCGAACATGTCTCCGCAGCTGGGGTGCAGCGCCCAGAAGCTGCCCTTGCCCGGCTGGTCTGGCCGCCGCGGGATCTTGATGAAGCAGTCGTTGAAGGAGAGGTTGTGGCGCAGGCTGTTCTGCCAGCGCTGCGTGTTCTCCCGATAGTAGGGGAAGCGGTCCATGATGAACTTGTAGATCTCGCTTAACGGTAGCATCTTCTCCGGCGAGCTCTGGATGGCCATGGCGGTCAGCGAGATGTACGAGTAGGGAGGCTTCTGGTCGCTGTACGTGTTGCGGCCGGGCCGAGGCATCTTCTTGTTTGCCCCCTTTTTGCTCTGGGTTCCCTTGGGCCGGCGGCTGCTCGGATCTGAGAAGGAAAAAAGATAATGGGAGGAGGGGACAGGGATGCGCAGACGACAGTGCTAGATCAGCCGGGCAGAGTACAGACTTAGGGGGTGGCGGGCAGGGGCTGCGGCGCTGGATCAGCTCACGCCCGCGCTCTTTAGCCTGCAACTTTGCGTGAGACTGGGGCGCAGGCAGAGGGTAAGAGGCACACGGGTAGCACGCAGGTAAGATGGAACCGGAGCGGGGCCCTGGCAGGGATGCAACCGAGAACGGCTCACCTTAAAGTTGCTCCAAGTTGCGCGCCCGCATCCGGGATGGCGCTGCTGTTCTCCGCGTCCTTCCTGGCGCGCCACCGGGGCGCAGTGTCCCGGCTCGACTGGGCTCCGCAAGTCTCTGAGCTCCGCCGTTCAGCCCCGCAGCACCCAGCGCCGCCTCGTCCTCAGCGCCTCTGGCCGTGCGCTCCGTGGGCAGCAGAGCTCGGCTGCGGAGTCCCAGCGAGGATGGTGGCAGCAGCGGCCTCGGGGCTCCGAAGGGCGCTGCTGTGGGCTCCGCAGCTCCTCTGAGCTAGGTGGCTGCCTCCATGTCCTCCCTCGAACCATCTGATAGTTTTAAGCGGTGACAGGAACAGAAAAGACCCCTGTAGCGGCGCTTCATTAATGTGCCACTTCTTAGCTATCATATGACAATTGCCTTGGGAGGAGGAGGAAGAGGAGGGGGAGCGGGGGCTGCAGAGGGAGGGGACTGGGCGAGAGGGGCGAGCCTGGCCAGCTCCGGTTTCTTTCACACCTATTTACATGGACACCTTGGCCAATAGGAATCACTTCCAGCTCCAGACTGGGCGAGGGGGAACTGCCTCGGCCACCAGCGGGGAGCGGGACACGCCGGCCAGGGTGCACGTTGTGAAGGTATGAGGAGGCGGCGGCTACAAAGCAGGGATCCAGGCGACCACTCACGTCCACACACCGAGCTGCGGCGCAGACTATGTTAGGCGTGGCAGTTCCGTGGCCGGGGCATTCTGTTTCCTCCGCATTGTGTTGGGTGTGTATTGTTAGCTAACTTCAGGCACGGCTTCCCCTGAAGCAGACCCTTTTCCTGCGCTTGGCATTACCCGGGATGGTAGCATGGGTTATTATAATGAACATACATCTTTCCCCCTAGTCCTGCCTCCAAGAGGCAGGTCAGTTTGATTTGACCTTCCTAGGCTGCTTGCTGCCTTAGCTCTCTCTCTGCACTACTAGTGGGTATCTTTAAGTGATGAGGTTTTAAAATACTTACAAAATTACATTTGGGCAGTTCTGTAAGAGCCCATTTTGAACCTACTGTATTGATCAAATTTTTAAAAGAATTAAAATAGTATATCTGGGAGAATTGGCTCGGTCTTCACTTTAAAAGTACTCCAGGAATTTCATTAGACACAGGATGAAGGCTCTGGGGCTGCTGGGGCACACGGTGTGCAGACCTGGGGAGGGCCCGAGCTTGTTTGACACACTTTATCACCAGAGGAACCACAGGATCTCTTGCTTTCCCCAGGTTGTTTGAAATTTTAGGAGTGAGGCGTTGCCTAGAAGTTTGCATTTTACAGCCGGAACTTTCTCTACCCCCGGATCTTCCCCCTTTTTTTGCATAGAAAGAACATAGGGTTTAGAGAGCCCAGCAAAAGCTGCCTGCGTCCCCACGAAAACAGCAATTCCTTCTACACTTGCAAAGAACCAGTGAGTTTGACTTTTTTTTTAAGATAGGAGAGGGTAGTGTATTTGGTTACCCTGCCTGGTGGGGAGGCAGCAGGCTCCCTTCTGTTGTGATTCCTCTCAGGAGGTTCAGTGAGTTGTTGTTGTTATTATTATTATTATTATTATCATCATCATCCTTGTCATCATCATCATCAAAAGGCAGGGAAATAGTGAGTCACCCGCCTGCACGCATGCGGTGTTAAGAGCGGACCCCAGGAGTTCCCCACTGGTTTCTGCACGTTCTGCAACGTGTATGGTTTTTAAAAAGAAACTCCTTTTACCACGTGGTTAAAAACTTAATACCTATAGCTTACACTGAATCACCTTCAGTCCGGAAATGTGAGATTTTTATTTTATTTTATTTTATTTTTAAGGAGGAGGAAGTGGTGGTGGTGATGGTGGGAAAGTTCTGGGGTGGGGATGGTGACAATGGTGGTGGGGGCTGAGTTCTGAGATGGTGATACTTTTGGTGACATTACAGCCTTATTGGAGGAGCTGTGTGGGGTTAGCATTAAAAATCTGGCAGCGTGCACGCACACACACCCCCACCTCCATTAACCACAGTTTCAGAGTTGGTCAATAACTCACCAAAACGTAACTTAAACACGATGAATTTAGGAGATTAAACAATTTCATTAATATTGAAATGGCTCTCGCGCCTGGGCTGCCTCGCTTGAGATGCAAGCGCACGTTTTTCAATATTAACAGAAGTGCTTGAAGAAAAGAATAATGTCACATTCTTAATTCGGAAAAAATAACCAGGAGGAGGAGGTGGGGGTGAGGGGGTGGGGGAGGGACGCTGACCTGCCTCTGGGGGCTCCGCCGGACAAGGGCAAATAAACCTTCCGCTGCTAAACCGGCTGGACCCGGCTGGACCCGGCTGGACCCGGCTGGAAACAGCGGCACCTGACAGAGCTGTGCTCATTTCCTCTCCTAGGAGGTGCGGCATTTGGGGGCTTAAATGGTGCGGCCCGGTTCGTTGGGCTAGAGGGTCCTGGGATGGGAGGAGCTGGGGAGCCCCGGCCCGGTAGCCTGAGGGACCCCTGATGAAGAACAGTAGTGAAGGCTTGTGGTTCCCAGTTGGAAAGGCTTTCCTGCTCCAGAAGGCAGCTGGCCTCGGAGGTGCAAATCAGAGGGTGCTCCTGTGGGCGAGGCAGGAGCGCTCCTGGAAAGGGCAGGAACCAGCATCCAAGTCCCCAAGGACTATTAGGATCCTTTCAGCAAAATATGTGCATACTGGTATCTAGACTATAGATAAAAAGTTAAGAGTGGTTGGATTCGGGATATGGAAGGATAGGAATGAAAGACCTCTGTCTCCCCAGTGACAGCCAGGAAGATTCTTTTCCATTGGGTGTCCGCGCCTTGGCGCTCGCGCGTGTTGAGGGTGGGGGAGGGGAAGAGAAACGTTTTCTTGTTATTATAACAATTGGCACTTTGTTACCTTGCAAAGGGCCTTTGTATGGCTGTCGAAATCATTGCTTAGAGTAAACAGAAGATTAACTAAATTGTAAGTGGAAACGTTTGGGTTAAAAAAAAGAAAAGCCAAGTTGGAATAAATCTTTGTTTCCTCGGGAAAGTTGTCACCACCAAGTTTGGGACATTCAAGAATACAAGTAGGAATTCGTGCCTGAGGAATCTTCAAAGTTTGGCTAGGGTAAGGATGGGCGGTGAGGCTCATTGCCTATGCGCAGGGTTAATTACGGAGATCGAACCCGATAGCACAAGTTTGCCTTGATGGGGGTGAGAAGTTGTGAGATGCACATTCAAAACGCATCCTTTGCTACCACTTTGTGTCTTGGTTCCTACTGAAGACCTGCAAAGCCCAGGGGAAGGGGGAGGAGGATTTGCATGCTATTTCCAGCGTTTTAAGACTGGTATTATAAAGAAGGGGTTGGGGGAGAAGGAGCACTTTCCAGAAATCTTGAAAAGTGCATCAGAGTCTATTGTACAGAATCCAAAACAAACAGAAGCTTTGGGGAGGGGGCCGCATCCGACCCGGTGGCTTAGGGGAGTTGTTGGGAAAACTGTATAAAATACACATAAGTCAATTATACCCATGTGCAAACCAAATGAAAATCCCCTTCGCGCAGCGGCCATTCATCGCCCGCGCGGAGCCCGCCGCCGACCACCTTTCTGCTTGGAGAGCTCCCAATAGCCTTTTTCTCCCACAAGCCGGACCACACACGGCTACAGATTTCGTAATAATTTATGCTAATTTCCCTCCATAAATCCACAATTCGCTTCAGTAGCACTCGGGCTGCTGAAGGAGTGAAAAAGGAGGCAGAGAGGTGACAAATACAATATTGATTTTGATCCCTTCTGTTGTCAAGCAGGTGTGTGTGCGCGCGAACGGTGGGGCCGGCGTTGGGGGGCGGGGGTTCTAGGACAGGAAACCCTTCCCGAGCCCGGGGTGGAGGGGGGCTCCACATACACTCCAGAAAGTTACCCGGCCTGGTTTGTTAATATTTACCAAACACCGACGGGAGGTGGAGGGAAAGTACCCGGCAGCCTCTGAAGGTTTCCTAGGCGTCACAAACAATACCCGCCTTCCCCACTTGGAAAGGGAACTCTGCGCGGCGTCTGGGCGCTCAGCCTTCCTTGGCCCCGTCTGTTCCTCCTGTCGCCCAACACGTCCTTCCCTCCCTCTCCCCGGGTCTCTCCCCCGCCCCCGGTCGGAGCCTCTGCTCCCACTTCTCCTGTCCCCTTTCCTGCTGCGCCCTTGGCCCGTATTTCTCTCGGCTGCACTTTCTCCCCTCCGCCCTCCACTTTGTCCACCTTCTCTACCAAATGGGCTGTGAAATATGCTGGGGGTGGGGGAGAGGGTGGAGGGCTGGTGCGGGGCGATTGCAGGTTTCAGGGTCCCCTCCTGCCCGCCCCACCTTTCCAGGCCGCCTCCCGCGTTCGCCCGCGTTCTCCGCGCTCTCTGGGAACCGCGCTAACGCATCGCGCTGCTTTGTCCCATCAGTCACTCACCCAATCTGCATTTTGGTGGCGTGAAACGACTTAGCTTTCCTTTCAAAAGGATTTTGTTCCCGGCGCATTCAGCACTAAAACAAACTCCCTCAGCCTGTCAGCGGTCAATTAAAGAAAAAAAAAAAATGTCGTTCTGCGTGTCCTGAAGGCTGTTTGTCCTCGGAATCTGTGCGCCTCAGCCACCAATCACCCCCTCCTGGCCCAGCCTGGCTCTAATGTTCTAAAGCTGGGGACCAGAGGGAACCCGCTCGGCGAGTTCGCTCGACCGGAGGCCACCAGTTTCATGGGCCCCAGTGACCCGCACCCAGTTGGGCGCTGCTGCCTCAGGGGAAACGTATGGGCCGGGACTCCCGCACATGCCCCAGGAGTTTGATCCCGCACCGTCTGGCCACTTTGACCTAGTCTGGCGGGAAATCCTACTGCCCAAGGAAGAGGGGAGGGGGAGGAGACGCACTGTGCTCTGGTGCCAAGGGCCAACCGGCACTGAAAGGACTGCCCCTGCCCCCCAGTATTCTCCAGCCTTCCCCCATTCCCACCCCCACGCACCAGGCCCCAGAAGGAGCACACCTGTTTTTCCCAACTAGTAAGAATGGATGTCACCAGAGAACTTTGGAGCCACGTGTTTCATTGGCTGGTGACTGGGTTATGTGGGATTGGGACCTCAACTCATAACAGGCAAATTGAAAAGAAACTTTGATGAGTCTATTGCCTAATTTCAGTTCCCTGCCTGTCCGGTCTTGTTGGGTTCTCAGAGAGGCAAGAATCTCCACCTCCTGTTCACTCTTCACTCCCTTCCCAACTGGGAGTGGGGGGTGGGGGCTTAAATTCAGATGGGTCCCCTTCTTAGTCCCTGTCACCTGGTAAAGCTTGGTAAGACCTCTGGCTGTGGCACCTGTAGTTAAAACTTAGGTTTTCCTTGGATTTGGGAGAAAGAGAGTGGCAATGTCTCACCCCTTTTAGAAGTATTTCCCCAGCAGCTGCTGCAATTTGAAGAGTAAGGAAGGCCCAGTTTGCCCACCACCCAAGCGCAAAATAAACAGTAGGCAGTGGTAAATGCCAGGGCCCACTAGACCTCCATTCCCAAGAATGCCAACCCCCACCCACAGTGAGCAGGCAATTTCAGTGCCTGTGAAAAGAACTCTTGCCCTGCACACCATAATGCCCTCTCTTTGGAATCAGTTTGCTAAATACCATTTGCTCTTTGCTTGCTGTGGTTTGCTCTGAGATTTCAAGGCTTTAAAGACTTAGTTTCCAAATCCGATCCCTCCTTTGCATGAATAATTGCATAGCTTTAAATTGAGCATTACTAAACTTGCAAATGTATTTTGACCAAGAAGTTATTTGCAAAAGGTTGGTGGAAGGATTTTTGTTGTGGTTGCTAAACCCTCCCCATAAATTTTGCTTTGCACTGTGTGAAATAGAAGAAGCAATTCAAATCTATTATTATCATTGGAGGAAATATTGCTAAAGCCACCTTGGTATTGAAGGGATTAACTTGCTTTTCTCCCAGCCCCTAACTCTGGGGTTAAGACAGCAGTAGATCAACTGTATAATGTGTGCACTGTTCGCTCATTTGTACATGCAGAACAAAGGTTGGACTAAGCCAAATTGCATTGCACTTGTGAACCGAGTCCCGATGTAAAGTATCTTTTACAGCGGGGGGAATGAGAACAATTTCGTGTATGTCTAAAAGGGAATAACAAAGCCACTTTCTCGAGCATCTCAAAGTGAAGTAGCGAGGCGTGACATTCCCAGGGTGAGGAGGGACAAAAGCAGGGTCAGGGGGATGAAAAAGAGAATCAAACAGCCACTTTCACATGTCTGCCCTCAACTGCTGCACCTCTCCATAATAGGAAACAAATGTTGTAAAAGGGGGGATTGCTCCCATTCATTCAAAATAGCAAATGATAGCTAAACAACATTGTCAAAACTGAATCAACTTCTGTGCAGTACCACCCAGAAAAAGGCATTGTGTTTTGTTTAATAGCGGGGTGGAGCAAGGGGTCTTTTTTTAAGAGGGGAGGGGAAGAAAAGCACCCTATTACTTTTCATATTAATTTTCTTGGTCAGGAATTAGTTTGCTCAGGTCTTGAGGGGAAAATCGGTACCTCTGGCTAGGCAACCCAACTCTTAAAATGTTGTGTTTGGAGGAATTTTGGGCAAGGAGAAACAAGAAGGTGATTTTTAGGTTTCTAAAGTGCTTCAAAGCTTCCAATAAGTGGGGAAACTGTTTTAACCTCCATCGAATGTGTTATCCAGAAAAAATAAGATAATAATTGCAATAAATATTGAGGTAAATCCTGTACAGTAGGCTAAATATACTTTGCTCATAAAGTTGAAAAACATCAAATCGGGGAGGAACTGCAGATACCTGAAATGCAGAATATTTTGCGTTCATAGTATTTGTTGGTGCATTCTCCCGTTTTAATTTGTTTCGAAACCAGATAACCTGTAGGTGCCCAGCCTTCAAGCCCCGTGCTTCTGCTTTGTTTGTTCA